>MU186881.1:26036-51336 GCA_016904865.1 Pissodes strobi
AAAAATACTCTTTGTAATCTCTTACTAAGCTCTTCCACTTGACTTCAAAATTTTAGCTTAGAATCAAGCATAATTCCAAGAAATTTTGCTGTCTCCACCACCGAAACAGTATCACCATTGAAATTAACTGCCAGATTATTTGTAGGTTTATGTTGCATAGCAAACTCCACGCAAACCGTTTTATCAAGATTTATTATAAGATGATTTCTACAGCACCACATATTAAAAGATTCCATTGTTGCGTTTATTTTGTTAGTAAGTTCATCGTGTGTTGTTGCTGTTACAATTATGGTGGTATCATCTGCATACATAAACGCTCTTCCATCTTTAATATAGTTTGGAAGATCGTTTATATATAGCAGAAATAACAAGGGACCTAACACTCCGCCCTGTGGTGTTCCCAACTCGCACGCATACATATCTGACAGCTCATCTCCAACCTTCACTCTCATTTTCCTATGTGTCATATACGAAAGTATCCAAGATTTTATAGGATTTCTTATACCCAGAGCATCAATTTATCTGATAAGAACTTACGATTTAGTGCCTCGAATGCTCGAGATAAGTCGAAAAAAATACCCATACATAATTTATTTTCATCAAGATTATTATATACATATTGAACTACATCCGGATGAGGCCAGATAGTGTTTTTCCTGTCATTGATAAGTCAGGTCCCGCGGCGTTTGCTTTTTTTGAGAAAACAGCTGCTTGAGTCTGTTCTACGTTAAACTGGACATTGTTTTCCCATTCCACGATGGCGTTTCTCATTGTCTCAGTTTCTCCATGACTTTGGACATGATGGGAACTAAGTTATCTGGAATCGGGATTGGTTGCACCTGAGCGCATTTCCAGCCAGAAAGAAAGTATGCAGTCCTGTATGATAGGGAGAAAAGCCTGCATAGTGGAGCTGATAGTTCAGCAGCACATTTTTTTTGCAGGAATACCATCCGGTCCTGTGGTCTTATTAAGGTCTAAGCTTTTGAGTATTCGTTTCACTTCGCGTTGGCGAAATATTTGGTCAAGATATTCTATGTTGAACATGGTGATTAAAATATGACAAAGCGTTAACATTGGAAGATTTGCAACGGTCTCAGTTTAGTGATGTTTCCAATTTTATTAATGAGGCACCCGATGATATTTATCTGTGATCACTATATTTGGATTGGCTTGAGCATGCCGTCGCGTCACATTATAAATAAGAGCACTTACTAATGGTCAGAATTACGAAACCAAAAACCCATTCAAGTCGAATATTTGCTATATCTAATGAGCTAAATAATGATATGTATGTACCTTGCCGCCCCTATCAAGAGCACAGGGTCTGACCACTGCACTACCAGACCTGTTGAAAGTAATTCACTGGATTGTAAAGACAATTCGTCTCTAGGTACAACAGTTGAGCTTCCACGCATGTGTACGTGCTAATGCACATATATTTCAAAGTTGCTTTTCCTTACTTTTGGCCATGCCTCGGGTTAGTTCGGGTTAGCTTTGTTTGGTTGCGCCTCCGAAGCAATAAATTTAAAACTAATAATCCGTCTAAAGTTGAGCATTTCTTTATCATCTGTAGATATTTAAAACACAGAATAACTTCTTGCTTTACTACATTTATAACAAAAGGGTTTGTACGTTTAGAATTACGTTGTACGAAATTTTCGCACAAATTGTGTCTGAATGTGTACTTGATACAAATTCTGAAATACTACAGAAGGATCCACCAGTGCCTCGTAAAATCCGGCATTACAATTGTGCAAACTGGGAGGATCTAAGAGACTCCTACCTAGATTTCCCTAGGCGGAACGCAATTATTTTACCGATGCGAGAAACGAATGCAAACGTGTCATTGACGAAACTAAGAACAAACACAATCAAAAGAACAGGAATACACTTTTACAATGCCCCAGTGGCTCCAGAAATTTCTGGTCGGTAGCAGAGGCAGAAAGTAATAACTTTACAAAAACGTCTCTCCCACCTTTGATGGACGAAAGTGGCGTCATGGCGACTACAGCTAAGGAAAAAGCAAGCTTGCCGAAATGTTTTCATCGCACTCTGCCTTAAACGTCCCCCAAGGCAAAGATTTCCCCACCATGTCCAACATCAACACTACCATGGCAGAAGTTAAGTTTCATTACCATGATATTCGTAAAATACTTAAAGAGCTAGACACGCAAAAAGCATCAGGACCAGATGAAATACCTGCCATGTGTCAAAAAACTGCGTCAACGAACTAACATCCATTTTTTCCAGACTTTCTTCTCGAATGGGGATTTACCCATCTTCTTGGAAAGTCGCTCGAGTGCAACCTGTACCAAAAAATGGCAAGGAAACCACGCTATCAAACTATCGTCCAATTGCCTTGCTTCCAATAATCTCTAAAGTCATGGAACGTGTAGTCAATCAGCAACTACTCAAGTACCTCAAGTCCAACAAGATAATTGGCGATAGCCAATAGGGCTTCCGCAAACAGAGATCTACAGGAGATATATTGGCGCTCATATATGGAGTAGGGCAATTGAGAACTAGAGAGAATCTCGAGCGATTTCGTTAGATATTTCAAAGGCATTCGTTAGAGTTTGGCATGACGGATTGCTGAACAAACAACCTTCCTTTGAACTGCCAGCGTCTCTCTGCAGCTGGCTTGCCAGTTTCCTCAAGAACCGATCTCTGCACGTTGCAATTGATGGACACATCTCAGACACATTTACCACAAATGCGGAAGTGCTTCAGGGCACAACACTTTCACCAACTCTGTTCCTCATCTATATTAATGACCTGCTAACCGAAACCAATAATCCTGTTTACAGTTTTGCAGATGACAGTACACTTGTCTCTCAATTTAGAGCAAAAAAACCTTTATCAGCGACTGAGACTTATCATCGCAGACAGCAGCAGATTACAACAATTAATCATGATCTGGAGAAAGTTCGAACTTGGGGCGACAGGAATTTGGTGCAGTTTAATGCTGCAAAAACCCAAGCAGCCACATTTACCATGAAAGACAATACAGCGTGCCCTGACATCATTATGGCAGGATCGATCATTCTTTTATCCTCGTTAATTGGACTACTGGGTGTCTCGGTCAACAGGAATATGTCCTGGCATTACCACGTTGCTAACATCGCAAAATCAGCCTCGCAGAAGCATGGCGCGCAATTTCCCAACAAAAAACTGTATACACCGTATCAGCTACTCTTGCTCTACAAAGCGCAAATAAGACCGTGCTTAGAGTATTGCTCACACATCTGGGGTGCAGCACCTAAGAACACCCTAAAGTTGCTGGACTCCATTCAGAAGAGGGCTGTGCGTCTCGTCGGTGACCCGGAGTTGACCCGGGATCTGGACAGTTTGGAACATCGCAGATATGTGGCCGAGATCTCCCTGTTTTATAGATATTTTCATGGCAGATGTTCCCAGGATTTGGCCAGCATCATCACGCCACCAGCAGCGCCTGTCAGACAATCACGACAGACGGCTAGTGCGCACCCGTTTGTCGTACAACTGGAAACACCTAGAACGTCATTTTACAAGGACTCCTTTATCTGGCGCACTGCATCATTGTGGGACTCACTGCCAGGACATTTGTTTCTCCCTAATTACAACCTACAACTATTTAAGAACCGTGTCGATCAACATCTTCGCCCACACACCGCTCGTCGAGTGCCATAGGATCTCCCTTTAGTGTGTGTGTCACTGCCATAAAAAAAAACAGATACTACCTAATATATTTAAAGAAAGCATAATCCTCGAATATGCAGATGTTCTTAGCTACAAATGTTCCGGTGTTGACCTTCAACTGTTTTTTGACTTCTCTATTTCAATATATATGTTACATGAATTATAAACAAGAAGTCTATATGGTACGCGAGATTCGTTTGTTGAAATTTCCACTTTCTAGTTTTTTTGTAATGAAGAAATCGAAAAGAGGTCAGTTTGAGTATCGACTATACAATGATACTGTTATCGCTCTATGCTGATAGAACAATAGGTATTGCATCTAGTTTTATGCCAGTTTTTCGTCTGGACTATCACAAACGCTATTCTCAAAAGGAGAAAAACATATAAATATTGAACAACCCAATATCATAAATTCCTTCAATACCTACATGGATGATGTAGATAGGGGAGACCAGAATATTACTCGTCTCCATTATAGGAATGAAAAGTTAGTTTCTACTCTTTGCATAATGCTTTGATATGGCCAATCACAATGCATAGCAACTGCATCGGACTCAGGAAGACCAACTGGATCAGTTTAAGTTCAAAAGGGCTGAAAATATCTTGGAGTCAAACCGGAAAGCTCTCAAAGCGAAATTTGCATGAAAATGTTCACTGGAGGTTCGATAGAATAAACAATCTGATAATATATCAAGAAAATCAACTCAAAAGTAGAGAATTTCGCAAAAAGGTCCAAATTCGCTGTGAGAAATGTAATGTGCCACTCGGTCCAAAGTTTTGCTTTAAAAATACCATACAGGCCCTTTAGTTATAGTTTATTTATATATTTTTTTAAATTGCATTTTTATTATAAGTTATGCTATGCAAAAAAATTACATATTTAATTCCAAAGCAGTAGTTTATGTTACTACCATCTTTTAAAAAAAAACACCTCATAGTTTTGAGTTAGACATAATATAGACATAAAGGAGACCATGTAATATTTGGTACAAAAAATTTAAGAAGCTTCAGTAACATCTCAGTTAAATGCATCAAATGCTTCAAACAAACAAAATATCATATTCCAAAAAAGCTAATTTAGAAAGATCATTTGACTTCTAATTTTTTTGTATAGTGCCATAGTGCCATTTATCATTTAAGCGATAAATTGACCAAAAGACAAATTCCTAAAGAAATGACCATTGTCTCTAGTATAAATAAATAAATCCCGACTCCCTATAGCTACGGTGAAAATCGTTGTAGAGAATATAATCAACCAGACGACTTAATTCAGCTTTCTGTCGTGGCAAAAGGGCCGTATATTCCATTTTGGCTGACTGGCCGGGCAGTTTATCTTTCCGACTTGGTCATGTAAGGCTAATTGAGCTTGCACCGGACCTAATGAAGTGGACGTGTCTCTGTCTTCTCCCCAAGTACTTAAGAGACGTGCTGGAGACGTCGGATACCGCTAATTGGCATCGTTGCGTTGGAGTAATAAAGTAATTGAATCATGTTCCTAGACGGTTGCTTCTATGCGACAACTATATCTATTCTTAAAGCCCTTTTCAATATATAAGAATCATTTGCTCTGTTATGTCCATATGTACGACTTGACTAGTTTTTCAAAAATAAGATTGAGAAGCAGAACCTTAGAAAAAAACAAATGAACTCGGGAATATCTGATTATAGTAAAGCAGGTATAGTTTCTACATGATCCATTTGATTGATGGCATTTATTTTACCTAACTCATTATTGCTTATCCTTTTTCAATTAAAACAAGTATTTTATTCAATTTAATGGCAACTTCTATAATGATGGGTGCATAAATTTTGATCGGTATAAATAAGTTGAGCTTAGAGTATAGAGTAATAGCCAAATCAAATCCAAAAAGGTAACGCAATTAATGAACCTATCAAATCAGAAATTATTAAAATACATAATACATAAATAACAATAATATATCAGAATGCAAACGCAATTAAAATATAAATAAAGAGTTGCGTAAAAGTCCAAATATAGGCAATGCAATTTATATATGTCGTAGGCTAATAGTGAAATATAGCTTGACATAATAATGATATGCCGACATTTACTACAAAATTGAGATGCTACATCTCCACTATAGGAAAATATTTTACAAATTTAGGTAATTCAAATCGCTGAAGAATATGATTAATAATAATAAACTAAATTAAATTCCTGTATACCATCTTCCATCGGTAATAAAAACCGCTACATTTAAATACATATAGAACTCCATTACAAAGGAAACTACCCAATTTTCCTTTTCTAAAATATTTCTTATATTCATTTCGGGTAGTCTATAAACTCTGCGAAAAAGAAAACTGGCACCAATGATTTGCATATAAATGTACGTAAAACAAAGAACGAAACAAACAAATATATCTAGATTTTATCCTAATATACAACATTCATCCAGAATGATGACATGCTGTTTAAAAGGTAATTTCATCTGAAATGGAATTCATTTTATGAGACAAATGGACATTGCTTTAATGACCAACTTTCGGCTTCATTCACATAGCATGCGCCAATGAAAATAATACGTTGTTATGGGGATTTTATAACAACGAGCATTTTGGTACTAGCCGCATGTACCATAATAATGTTTATGATCCGAATTACGTACATAACTTTACCTGCCGGCATTAATTATTTTTATTTGACCGAATTTTCGAAAGTATCGTTAGTTAATATATTTTTTTATCTACATGTGCCAATTTTTCAAACGCAACTTTCTGCACTGTTGAGCTTGCGGAAAATTATTTGCTGTAACCAGTCTTAAGCGTTGGGTGTCAAATATCTACCCTTACTTGTTAGTTTCTCATTAGGAGGTCCATATGCCAGGTTTACTTAGCGGATAATTTTTTTTTAAAAGGCGTGGGTCTATGCCTTGGCAGTTAGGCTAGGGCGCCACGATTTTTTTCTACAAGAAATTTATCAATGATTGTTAATCCTTAAAAATTGGGTAATACAATTTAGAAAAATACCCTGTATATGACTATCAAGAGATTTAGAAATGAAAGGTATTTATTAAGGAGTGGTACGGTTGATACTAACTTTCCAAAATAAACATTGGGATTCCAATGATGTAAATGATGAAAAAAACGAAATGAGCTCAGTTCGATTCAGGTTTTAAAGCGAAAACTAAAAATTTCAAATTGCAGCTAAATAAACTCGTGTACTGCTATGAGGCGAATAGCTGATTATAGTAAAAACTTATGGTTCTAGTCGGGAGGCATCATACACACGTAAATCAGATAATCGCGAAGGCATTATCGAGATATTCGCCAATTAAGGTGATACCACATTGTATTAAGGAAAATGAAATTAAAATAATCGACAAAGATAATAAATGACTTAATTTCAATGACTCCATTACCGAAACTATCACGTCAGTAGATATGATATACAATAAGAAACGACCGACAGTCAGGTAAAGGTATATTCGATAAATCTTATTACTTGAAGAGATAAATTACACGCTTTATCTTAACAAACGCAAATATTCAATTGTAATTTACGACGAACGCTTTATGCAATAATAATAAAAGAAAAACAGCGTCAATATTGTAGGAAAATTCAAGTAACTCGAATATTCCCTTAATCAAAGATTAATTCACGGTCGTCGAATCATGATCCGTTACAATGCCGTATTACTAACTTACTATGGTTATTCGGTTCAGTTAAGCTACGTTGATAACTGCCGTAAAAACAATATTTGAAAAAAACTAGTTAGACCTACAACGTTATTGCGTCAGTCAAGTAAAAGCTCAAAAAAAATTGATTCAAAATCTGATTTTTTCTAGATCAAACGGATCTATCTGAATTTTAGAATTTGATTAAATAAAATCAAGCATCTTAGGCTAGACAAGATTTCCCAAAAATTCAAAGTTCATTTAAAAGAAAATTTGAATGACTAAATGTCAAGTTAATTAAGGAGGAAAAGTTAAAAGTTAATCTTTGTTCGGAAACAAACCCAAAAAAATAATAATAATTAGAGATCGTAAGTTAATTATACACTATTGCCGCAAAATATATGGATAGATAGAAAATAAAATAGAAATTGCTCACTTGGCCGATGAGTAACTCCTCAGGCAGCTTCCAGAAAAGAACTGCTCACGGTAGAAAGAAGACTTCCTTGACAGGCGAAGGACTGCAAGGCTCTTTATAGGTAGTACCGCTAGACAGGCGGCCAAGGAACACTCTGTCGCTAACGATGCTCGTCGATAGCAATGAACAACCCGACGGTAGCAATGGATCCGACGGTGGAATAGACCAACGGTAGCAATAGACCCAACGGTAGAATTAGACCCAACGGTAGTACCCTGTGAAACAACACATATTCAAGGTTCCACACGTAACTCTTAATGGACGAGCATTACAAATCGGTAATCAAAATCAACCATCAAGGACAAAGAGAAATCAGAATTAAAAAAAAAAAACAATAATTTACCTGTGTAGGGGTAGCCAGTTGCTTATCGCTAGATGGCTTTCAGTTGGGCAAGTGGGCCTCTGTACGAGAGATCGTCGTAAAAGAGTGACCCAAGCGATCGGGAATCGAAAAGCAGCAAGCTGCACGAGAATTCCCACCTCGGAAAAAACTCGCTCCACCAATAAATACACAGCACGAATAATCACATGTTCGTCTCAATAATTCATTCTAGGGAATTAAACGATGAAAACCTGAGATTTCAATGTATGTATAGGCATCCACCAAAAAAAAACTACACAGAGTAGCCAAAAGAGAATTGTCATTAAGACACTCCAATAAATAGAATTTCACAATTATTGAAGGGTAATTAATTAACTGCGCGCGCGATGCTCAACCCCTCAACCAATCCAAAGCAGTAGGCTACGAAAGCCGAAAACATTAAAAGGCCATCGACTTTATTTTCACGCGCCAAATTCAATTTGTTGGAAATCGAATTATTTAGCAGCGCGGATTTATTTTAATTTCTCGATCGAGAGAACGTCGAAGCCAGATTATCTACGGGGGTTTTTCGCTATTAACCATGAGTGCGCTCGGGGCCATATGAAGGGCGACAAGCTCTAGGGTTATTTACGCATCGATATACGCTAGACAAAACGGCCTGTGACAATTAATCGACAAGTTAATAAAACTAATACGGTAATTATTTATAAACGAAAACGAGAAATAATGATCCTATGCATGATATAAACTGCAAACGACCTACTGTCGCCTAACTAGAAATTCTTTAATCAAAAGGGCATATCACGTAAAGAAATATGCGGTAATTAAGGCACTTAAATAAATTAAAATCGTTTTTACTTGTCTCTGGCGCTTCCTGTAAAATCGTCTCCTCCGTGTGGTTGTGTCACCCTGATAAGAAAACCTCGGCACGGCTAACTGATGGCGGGATTAGCTAGGTCAGCGTCAAAAGGCGGACACACGGGACGTAGCGAAAAGTCTCCGGTCCCACAAAAGGTAGCGGAAAGTCTTCTGCCCGCAGTAAATCCCTAATTAAATTATAAAGAATTGTCACTTTTCAAGATAGACACACTAGCATGTAACAAACCTTTTTTCCTAGGAAGGGTAACCACACTGGTCGTTAAATATCGGTATTAAACGAGATGGCCGTTAATTCCGAAAACTAAACTAGGCAGTATATTTGCCGAATAATTCCACTTTGAAAGCAGACGGTAATTAGACTGGATGATCAAATATAACTAGGATAATTTTAGCCACACAATTGGTCGCATTTCTCTGTCTGAACGCGTGGGGCATCCAGACGAGAAGGCCTCAGATTTCTCTCGAAAAAGATTAGATACCATATCTGTTAAGTGGCGCCCTAAACGGATGTACCTGTCATGCAAGTGCGAACACCGGAAGTATGGTCGCGAGAAGTAAGGTAGCGAGAGTTACCGACCAGTAAAAGGAAAAAATTGCAGTACTGTATTTAGAAACATTTGCAACGTTACATTGCTTGCGAAAATAGAACACTTTTGCCTGCTTTATACATTCTAATTAAAAAATAAATATAATTCTAATGTAGAAAACGTTTTAATAAAAACAACGAACAAATAACGTCATTGTTAATGTACGTAATTACCTATTATTTACAATTTTTATATTAAAAATACAATGGTTTGCATTTTGTAAATTTATTGCCGATGCTAAAAGGTCCGATTGAGGCCTCTTCTTTCATTATTATTATGCCGCATCAAAAAACCTGAATGCGCATCTTCAACATTGTTAATGGCATTGGACCTACTTGCTTCTGATAATACCAAGATTTTGTCTGATATTTGTTTTTTTTTCAATCGATTCCTCTATATACAGAAAAGACCTCTATCCAGGCTTAGCAAGAGGTGGAGCGACCCTTCCACATTCGTTACGCCTTGGTGGACAGAGATACTATGTTTGGAACCTCCAGTATGTCGAGTATGTACTCCTGGGGGCTCCGACTTGTACATGCACGGCTTGTTTTAAGCGTTGTTTGAATTTATTCAAACAACGTTTTAAGGTTCGAACACCACCGGCTGGACGTTTACAAACGTTTAAATCTTGTACATGCACGAAGCTCTAACCCCCGGCTGGATGTCCGAATCTTCCTCGTGGAATCTAAACGGTCCCTGAAAGTTCACCATGAGCCCCCAAAACTATCATATATGTATATGAAGCTGAGACAAAATGGCCGATACACGACACGTGTACACTCGACCGAAGACGAATCGGAAGTCCTTTTTAAAGTTTATGTTTGTTTCTTTTTTTAAATTTGGGTTAGGTGTGTTTGGTTGCGCCCCGAGGCGAGCGGAGGGCCAGGCGTAAAGTTAACATACGATTGTTCTGAACGGTCCGAGAATGCATCATGCTTCAATTCCGTGCGATGTGAATTCTCGGTTTTATATTTGTTTTGCGTAGTCTACAAGCATTACACAAAGTGCCGATGCCGTAGTGATTGTTCGGGAATTTTCGGAGCTCTCTCTGTCTGCTCTCCAAACTCCAAAGTCTTTTCTTCTGAAATGTAATCAAAAACAGTAAACATTGGGACATAGATAATTTAAAATTTTTCCCTTTTTAATAAATGAAAGTATATTATCACTAATTAATATAAACAATTAAAAATAATAATAGTACTTCGCAAAGTACGTACATTTATTATGTTTATTATTATTATTTAACCCGGAAAAATAGCTACAAAGTAAATCAAACGCAATTTATAACCTTAAATTTATTTACATTACATTAGTATTGCATTCAGGCTAATGCGCACATTAATAATCCATTGCATAATGCACATTTATAGGTGCGATAGAAGAGCAGATTAGAAGACAAAAGGTTGTGCATTATATTTGATCGTTATGAATCACTAGTTTATGGTAATCGAAATTGTAATTCAAAGAGAATAGTTTGCGATTAATCTGCGCGTCTTATAACTGTACATTTTCTTAGGTTCGTGTAATGAAGATTTATTGGCTTGGTGCAGTTATGCAAAGTTGATCTCGCTTTATAAATTAGACATTAGCGTGGTAATGCCGACACCATTAGGGAAAATATGTTAAACTATGCCAGGTTAGGACTAATGGAGACATAAGTAAAGTTTGGCTCTAGCATTTTATGAAAATACTTTGAAGTAGTTCTGCCAAAACCTGCTTTAAAATCGTTTAAATTGTACTTTATTGGAAGTTTCAGTACAAAATTAATAGAAAATGTGAATTAGGATATTCCTGATTCATGCTATTTTTAAAAAGAAACTATCGTTTTTCACCGTATCATTGAGTGATATGTATGTATGTGTATGTATGTAGAATGAAAGAGCCGCAATTAAACACAAAATTGATTTATTTCACCCCGGGTACAACCCAATTTGTGCATTTAAATTAGCATATGCCAGTTCTTCAAAACCCCTTAGTCCAACCTTAGACGGACGAACCCTTAATTCGATCCTGTACACCGGCACTGTCTGTATAATAGATTACAATAGAGCCAACTTTCATTCGGAAAGGAAATCGTTCTTAATCGTTTTCAATTCAATATATTTTTGTCTCAAATCAGCATTGTGAAAATAGTCTGTCAAAGAAAGAAAGAAGATGTTTTCCCCCTCTCAGATAAAAACCGACGTAGCTTTCCCGCGTTATTGTCCCTCCAGAAATCGTAAGAAAGATCATATGGCAGTTCAGTTGAAACGTTCGCTCGAATAGCAGTAAAACGTGCTGTTCTCTGGCCAAAGGTCAAATTCCTTTTTGGGCCAATTTCTCTTGAATGCACAAATATTAGAGAATATTTAGTGCACCTCAGTTATCTTTGTCCAAGGTTGGACAGAGACCTCCTTTTGGGATTTTTTAAGCAACTCTTTGAAGTCAGAATGATAGCGTCTCCTTTGGAAAATTAAACCTAAGATGGCGGATTGATATTCCTGGTCGAATTTCTGGAAGCAAGGTGAAAGCGGGATTTATGGTTTCCGTAAACACAAAACTTAAGTTTGGAAGATAACTAAGTAAAGTCTCTCCCCGTTGCAGACAGGTAAAGCAGAGTCAAGGTGATAAGGTACGCTGTGTGAAAGTTGCTAAGTTGGAGAACGAAAAGTATTAAAATAAGAAAGATAAAAAACTCATTTTTAAATCAAACAATCAAGATTTTTTAGTAGATATTTCTAATTTTAAGAAACCTTTTGTAATATTAGTTTTATGCTTGAATGGACGAATGCCTGCAATTATTCTAAGAATTGTACATATATAATTTCTATTTAACATAGAAAACGCTGTTTATTTATAGCTATAATATTCAAATGCAATTTACACCTGCATTATTAAAGTAAATTAAACCGAATACATGTTTCAATTCCTCTCACTACCCTATAGCAATACAGTTCATTAAAGTGGTTAATTAAGATACCACACCCTTCTTTATGATATTAAACAATAATAAAATCACCTGTTTATCCCGACCATCAATATTGCGAAGACGTCCGAAGACTGAGTTAGAAAACATAAAGAAGTAATTCGAGGTATGGTGACAGTGCTGCCAAACCCTTTCTAATCTCCGCAACATTGAGAAATACAGAAAAATATATACATTATTCATGCTTTTTATGTCCCATCTATCTTGTACGTTCTTCCATCCCGTGGTCAATAAAAATGCTGGCCACCTTACTCGACAAGAACAAACAGGGTCTTACGTCCATAAAAAAAAATCTCATTTGATTGACCTTACTTATTGACAATAATTCATTGAGCAAAAATATTTGCTTGTTTCCTGTAACCTTGATCAAAATGCCTCTGCTTATGCATTTGTGATGCCGAAGATAATGATAATGAAAATGAAGGATTGGTTACAATTCTGGAGTAATTTATATTTATTTTAACTTCTGAAGGAAATATTAATATATCATCGAAATATCCAGTCATTGCTTTGGAGCATCCCTGCAACATGTCCAACATGCCCGTATCGAAGGGCTCCATTTCCCCTGATACCGCTTCTGCATTCCTGCAATGCCTTGATGACAATCTTTACTGTGTTCGCCATTAACGGCACCGAAGTTATTTGAAATTAACTCGAGGTGCAACCCAATTTTTGATACTTTGACAACATATTTTCGACAAGATCGATGCTGTTCTCAGACGAAAATTAGACCAGGTAGTCTTCTCCTCATCTGTTAATATGTAATTGGAAACTTTGCCCACGAAGTGATTTTGCTCTCCGGACGCACTAAAAAAAACGCTGACAAATTTCTATCCATGCCCTTAAAAAAGTTCTTTATTATTCCTATTATAACATCTATTGATGGCAGCAAGGAAATAGATTCTTTACTTCTGGTCCCAGTGATATTCAAGTGGACCACCGTCATTTTGTATTGATCTGTTCTTGCATGGCTGTTCCATTCGCATAAAAAATCTCCAATCTAGCTTCAATCCAAGCAAAAACTTTCAATGCACGCTATTCATATTTTACACGTTCCTTTCATATGATGCTAGCCCAACGAAAATTGAATGAAAAGTATATCTAATATGCAGCAGAACTGCTTTTGAACTCAATGTTGATCTGTCTATTAACAATCTCCATTCCTCCGGTTTGTGATTGATATCACTGGTTCAACTCTTTTTCATGAGTGCGGAAAGTAATTATTACTTTATCGTAATCTAAAAGTTTCTTCTGCTGCTGACCTGCCCTTTGACAAACCTAAGTGTTTCACGATGTCTTGTTCAGTTCTTCTTGCGTTACATATGTAGTTGGCTATAAAGCACTGAATTCATGACATTAACTTCATGGCAACCTTCTTTATCATCCGATCCGCAGGTTATTGTTTCCGGTAGTTTTAAAATAGCCATAGGAAGTTTGTCATCATGTGGTATGGGAAGTATTGCATATTCAAATATATTTGTTCCTTGAAATTGCAGTCATTAGTGTAGTACATGTACATTACCCATTTTTTCCAGAATTTTTTTTCTGTCTTACCGAAAAAGGATTTACCTATCTTCTTGGAAAGTTGTTCGAGTGCAACGTGATCCAAAAAAGGCAAGAAAACGACGCCATCAAACTATCGGCCAGTTGCATTACTTGCAATAATCTTCAAAGTCATGGAACGTGTAGTCAATCAGCAACTACTCAAGTACCTCGAGACCAACAGAATAATTAGCGATAACCAATACGGCTTCCGCAAACAGAGATCGACAGGAGATATATTGGCCTATGTCACTCATATATGGAGTAGGGCAGTTCAGAACTACGGAGAATCTCAAGCGATTGCGTTAGATATTTCCAAGGCATTCGACAGAGTCTAGCAGATTGCTCAACAAACTGTCGTCCTTCGGACTGCCAGCGTCTCTCTGCAGCTAGCTTACCAGTTTCCTTAAGAACCGATCTCTGCACGGTGCAATTCATGGACACATTCACCATAAATGTGGAAGTGCCTCAGGACGCAACACTTTCACCAACTCTGTTCCTCCTCTATATTAATGACCTGAACCGAAACCACTAATCCTGTTTACAATTTTGCAGATGACCGTACTCTTGCCTCCTATACATAGAAAAACCTTTACCAGCGACTGAGACTTATCACTGCAGAGAAGAGCAGATTACAACAATTAATCAAGATCTGGAGAAAGTTCGAACTTGGGGCGCCAAGAATTTGGTTTTATTTAATGCTGCAAAAACCCAAGCAGCCACGTTTACCATGAAAGTCAATACGGCGAGCCCTGCTATCATTATGCAGGATCGACCATTCCTTCATCCTCGTCAATCGGACTACTAGGTGTCTCAGTCAACAGCAATATGTCCTGGCATGACCACGTTGCTAACATCGCAAAAGCTTGGTGCGCTATTTTGCAAGAAAAAACTATATACACCTCAGCAGCTACTCTTGCTCTACAAAGCGCAAATAAGATCTTGCTTAGAATATTGCTCACACATCTGGGGTGCCTCACCTAAGCACACCCTAAAGCTGCTGTATTCCATTCAGAAGAGAGCTCTGCGTTTCGTCGGCCACCAGGAGTTGACCCCGGATCTTGATAGTCTGAAACACCGCAGACATGTGGTCGTGATCTCCCTGTTTTACAGATATTTTCACAGCCCGCATCATCCCGCCCTCAGCAACGTCGTCAAACTGGAAACACCTAGAATGTCGCTTTATAGGGACTCCTTTGTCTAGCGCACTGCATCACTGTGGAACTCACTTCCAGGACATCTATTTCCTCCTAATTACAACCTACAATTATTCAAGAACCGTTTCAATCAACATCTCCATACACACACCGCTTGTTGAGTGCCATAGGATCTCCCTTTAGTGGGTGTGCCACTGCCATAAAAGATATATGGAATGCAGCTTTTGTCCTGGTCTTTTACTTTATAGCCAAAATAAATATGACACGCTTACATCTTCTCAACCATTTTGAAGCACCAGTGTTGCTTAGGAAATTTAAAGTCTGTATATTATGTTATTTTGTTTATTGGTCGTTCGTATTTCCACTATAGCCTACGTTTATCTAACACGGATTTGTAAAAGACCGTGTTCTTTCAGACGCTGTAAAAACTAAAAGCAATACATATTTCATCCAAAAAGACGAACGAAATGCGATCTCTTGATTATTCTTTCATTTTTCAACCACCTCCAGGACAAAAGCTTTGTGCTTAATTATAAAACGTCAAAGTTTGCCTCGTTTTCAATGCAGGATGATTAAAAAGGCTTTTCGACATAATGCCCTTGGGGTATTGTGCAAGGGATGGGTAGGTTTTTCTCATTACTAAAGAGAACGAAGTATTGACATTGTTTTATAAACTTTTGCATGACAATTGAAATGGTTATTATTTATATTTCAAAAGCCAATTGTGCCGAAGGCCAACGCCAAGCAAATGATTTCGTTTAAATCAGAAAGTATTGTATAAATAAGAATTTAATTTATCAGTTCGATATACATCATTTGTGGCTTATTCAGACGTAACTTTAGCTAATTCAGTATAAGTTGATTTTTGGGGAAAGGATATAGCTATACTTATCACATATATTATAAACATGACTTGTTTCACTACGGAAATTATTATAGTAAAAAGATAAAAAAGAAGTTTTTATTTAGTATAAGTTTAAAATCCTGCTCAAAATTAAGCAAAAAACTTGGAAAATACGTAACTTTGGTCGATAAATTCTTTATGACAATTATTATTTTTTTATGGCAGTGGCACACACACTAAAAGGAGATCCTAGGGCACTTGACGAGCGGTGCGTTTGCATAAATGTCAATGGCACGGTTCTTGAATGGCTGTAGTTTGCAATTTGGTGCAAACAAATGTCCTGGGAGTGAGTTTCACAGTGATTCAGTGCGCCAGACAAAGGAGTCATTGTAAAGCGACGTGTTAGGTGTTTCCAGTTGTACGACGAATGGATGCGCTCTTTCCATCTGTCCTGACTGTCTGACAGGCACTGCTAGGGGCGATATGATGCGGACCAAAACCTGAGAACATCTGCCGTTAAAATATTTAAGTGAAGAGTAGTGGGTGTGTGCATGTATGAATCATACTAAATGAAACACTTTGTATTCCATGCAAAATTTTAATCCAAAAAGGACTTCCTATAGAAGCATAACAACAGAGCGCTTTCGGCCTAGGCCATCATCAGTATTACCTGAAAAGCAAGTAGAAGAACCACCCATTAACGGAAAGTAAGTGGCTGATGTAAGATCTTTATGAAAGAAAATTATATAATGAGGAAGTTGCATCAATTTTTTTATTGCTTATTTCGATAGCCCATGAAAAATAAGTGGACACGTGTTTTTTCGTTTTTTCATAAGTCGAAAAATCAGGCAGATACAACGCCTTGAAATGTGCTTATGACGTCACAATACACATGTATTGTTACGTCGCACCATACTTAGTATACCTATATATACAAAACTAAAAACTGGCATAGCTCTCGTAATAATCATCTTTAGAGGAAATAAAAAAATGCGTATCGATTTTTTTTCCCTCTTCTATAGTTTGCAATGAAAAATAATCATTTAAATTTTTAAGGAAACTTCCTCATTGGCATCGTTATATCAGGATTCTGAGTGTTAAAAATTTTTGAAGGTATAAAAATAAGTGTGTAGTTGAGAATGGAGCATTTTTTCTGCGATTTTTTGTGTGAATTTTTAGAAACAAAGAAAAATGGTGGAGGTTCTTTCACTTACTTGTCATTTGGACCTGAAGAGCATATCAACGAAGAGAAACAACAGCACCAACACACAACGGTCAAATCACAATTAAAGAGTTAAAAGTCACATTTTAAAAGATATACATAATTAAAGGCCGATGCCTAAACCACGCTTTTCGGGGAACGACAAAATGTGTTGTTGAAGTTGACAGTCTTGACAAGTAGCATCTGAAGACGCAGGAAGTGATCCGCCAGATTAGCGGTAAATTTAAATCTCGAAACTTAAATGCTAGATTGATACAGATAGATGTTCAGGACACAAATGAAGTACCTAACTTTTTAAAGTAAGGCTGGAGAACAGACTGGCTGCCACTAAGCTAGATTCTGATGAGGTCAAAAGATGTGATTAATGTTATATAAAATAATTTTAGAGCATTAACGATGACCTAAGAAGTTATTGTTTTGAAAAAAAGAAAGTGCTTACTTGAATGAATGATTGAATGATAATAGCCAAAGTAAGAGCAGACGATGGCCCGACACAACCTGCCAGACTGGCCCCTGCTTTTTGGGTCGTTAATTCATGTTTTATCATTGATATAGAAGAAAAAACTTTTTTCTTCAAACGTCAGTAAATCCGTCATTACTCGACTGTGTAGGCGGCCGTGAAGTTTCGTTTTTCCTCCGCCGGAGCTTTACTTTTCACTTTTCCGCCGGCGGAGGTAAAAGTGTTGTCATAGCACCATAGACACAATACAAACAGACAACAAAATAAGCGTCAACACCTAAAAATTTATTAAACTACGATTTGTATTTATCACTCAATTTGTGACTGCATTTCTAAAAATCACAAATTAGTTATTATTTAATCGAACTTACTCAATAACTGCTTATCAATACGGAATTAAAACTCAATCGGAGACGCAATCTTAAAACAATAATTATTGTTGACAGTGTCCACTGACAGCTTTATGTTACATTACTATAGCAACAACCTGTGCCTATTCACCGACACCAGTCTAAGCCGCCTTGCGAACCCACTTATCTTTAATAATAATTAGTTGTTATTACTATTAAAAAGAGATATTTTTGCATTAATTTGTCGACATTTGAAGAAAAAACAGCATATTTTATTTGGAGGCAAAGTTACTTTTCATGGCTTGCTCTCTATTACCACGTTAAACACGAGCGCGCCATGAAAAGTATCACTTTTCCTCCATATAAAATAATATACTATTGGATTAAGGGTATTAATATTATTGTGACAAAGATGTGCAAGACAGCCTCCGCTCGAACTAATTAAGATTGAAAAAGGAAAACTGAAATCAAAAAATTAAAAATATAGCTCGAATAAAGGCAGACTCAGCCCGACCAAATCTACAAGACTGCCCCCCCCCTTTTTTTGTTGGGTTGCTAAAATTCTTATTTGACAATTGAAAATAGAGTTCTGTTAAGGGTATTTATAATCAGCGCAGTAGATATGGGCAAGACTAACCCCACTCCGAATATGAGCTGGGAAGAGATGAATTAAATCAGATATTCTTGGTGGGTAGTTATTAAAGAAAATGAAAGAAAGAAAGCACTAAATAAGTGAGATTTATATACGTCTACACAAAAGGACTTTAGTTAAGAGGCCTCCTGTGCAAAGGAATGTATGATCTATTTAGATTAACCTGAGTATTTAGGCAATGGTTGTTTTGAAGCAGCTCGCTGTTGATCTCGATATCCTCCAAAAAGTCCACTCTGTTGAAATTTTTTGATGAAATGCTATGTAAGATTTTTAACTTTGAATGAGGGCTAAAGCTATGGTTATGAGTGCGTAAGTGTTCTCCAAAAGAAGAGTTATTCCTATTTAAATGTTCACTGATACGGACTCTTAATGGCCTGTAAGTTCTGTCAATGTTGGTGCTCTCACAAGAATTGCATGACAATGTATAGATTCCACTTTCTGAGAGGGTATCTATTTTATATTTCGTATTGTTTAGAAAGGTTTGTAATTGATTTTTATTTTTGAACGAAATAAAAGAATTACTGACAAATTGGCGAATTGTTTTAGAAATCTTTTCATTGATTTGAATGTTGAAAAAAGGAATAGAGAAATATTTTTTAGATGTATTGTCCTACAAGCCGTGAGATAGTTCCCTCCGCAATTTCGCGTTTCTCTTCGTTGATATGCTCTTCAGGTCCAAATGACAAGTAAGTGAAAGAACCTCTACCATTTTCCTTTGCTTCTAAAAATTCACACAAAAAATCGCAGAAAAAATGCATCATTCTGAACTACACACTTATTTTTATACCTTCAAAAATTTTTAACACTCAGAATCCTGATATAACGATGTCAATTATATCATTTTCTTTCATAAAGATCTTACATCAGCCACTTACTTTCCGTTAATGGTTGGTTCTTCTACTTGCTTTTCGGGTAACACTGATGATGGCCTAGGCCGAAAGCGCTCTGTTGTTATGCTTCTATAGGAAGTCCTTTTTGGATTAAAATTTTGCATGGAATACAAAGTGTTTCATTTAGTTAAAATATTTGTAAAACAGGGAGATCTCAGCCACATGTCTGCGGTGTTTCAGACTATCCAAATCCCGGGTCAACTCCGGGTCGGCGACGAGACGCACAGCTCTCTCCGGAATGGAATCCAGCAGCTTTAGGGTGTACTTAGGTGCGGTACACCAAATGTGTGAGCTATATTCTAAGCATGGTCTTATTTGCGCTCTGAAGAGCAAGATCAGCTGCTGCGGTGTATACAGTATTTTGTTGCGAAATAGCGCACCCAGATTCTGCGAGACTGCTCTTGCGATGTTAGCGACGTGGTCGTGTCAGGATGTATTGTTGTTGACCGAGACACCCAGTAGTCCGATTGACGAGGATGAAGGAATGGTCTATCCTGCCATGATGGTGTCAGGGCCCGCCGTATTGGCTTTCTTGGTAAGCGTGGCTGCTGGGATATTTGCTACATTGAAGTGGACCAAATTCCTGTCTCCACAAGTTCGAACTTTCTCCAGATCTTGATTAATTGTGGTGATTTGCTAATATCCGCGGTGATAAGTCTCAGTCGCTGGTAATGGTTTTTCTGGGGGACAAGGTTACTGTCATCTGCAAAACTGTAAACAGGATTATTGGTTTAAGTCAGCAGATCATTAATATAGATGAGGAACAGAGTTGGTGAAAGCATTGCGCCCTGAAGCTCTCCCGCGATAATGGTAAATGTGTCTGAGATGTGTCCATCAACTGCAACTTGCAGATATCAGTTCTTAAGGAAACTCGCAAGCCAGCTGCAAAGAGACGCTGGCAGTCCGAAGGATGGCGGTTTGTTAAGCAATCCATCACGCCAAACTTTGACGAATGCCTTCAAATATCCAACGCAATCGCGTGAGTTTCTCCATATTTCTCAATTGCCCTATACTGCATATATGAGTGACATAGGCCAATGTATCTCTTGTCGATATCTGTTTGCGGAAGCCGCTTGGTTATCGCTAATTATTCTGTTGGTCTCGAGGTACTTGAGTACTTGCTGATTGGGTACACGTTCGATGACTTTGGACTGTTTTCTTGCCTTTTTTGGAACAGGTTGCACTCAGGTGACTTTCCAAGAAGATGGGTAAATCCCTTTTCGGTAAAACAGAGAAGAAAGTCTGGGAAGATGGTTTTTAGTTCATTGGCGTAGTTCTATAACACGATGGCAGGTATCCGGTCCTGATGCCTTTTGAGTATCTAGCTCTTTGAGGATCCTAGTTGTTCGTCTACAAGTTGAATAAGCCCACAGCTGATGGCAAATGCTGAACATAATAAACAGTAAATATTTTTTGGATCGTAATAGACGAGACTATTCTTATTTTTATTGCAGAGCAAACATCTACCAGTGAAAAGCGGTCTAATCTGCATGAGTACAGTGCATTTCCTTAAAACATCAGTGCATCTCACCTTCTGTTCTCGATTTACCTTAAAGCCTGAATAATTATCTTTTACTTTAAAACAAGTCTTCCCTTTAATTCCTGTTCGTCCCTATTTGATTATTCATTCTAATTGAGGGTACATATAGCCAGCTTTTCGGTTAGGGGATGTAAAATGGATTAAGTGTTACGCTGAGTGGAAGCAAATATTTTAAATATTAATATGAATAAATTGCCTACGAAGAACATTTCAAGTTACATTAAATTTTTGTAAGAAAAGTGAAATCAACCAATTTATTATAAGGCATATGCGTGGGACAATGTGGCTGTAAAGTATGCGTTCATTAATGGGCCATAGGCGTATATGAGAATATATTAGCAATATATTACTCTATGAAGTGAAAATTATAGTTTATATTCTGAATTCTACAATTATGTAAAATCTTGTTTGCGTAATTATGGCACATGCAACATTAATTTTCTCTAAATGGTGTTGTTATAAGTAAATTAAGCAATAGACCAAATCTTTTAACTATTTATTGACACTTGTGTTATATCGTTATTCATGCAGACTAAATGTAAACATTAACTTCTTATACCTAATAAGACAAACGTTGTATCAGATTAATAGGAATGTTAATTTTTCAGCTGCATATTTATTTTGTCACAATTAAACTCGGAGACTACTTAATAAAGCTTCAAGACTTATTTATTAATTTTGACCAATATTAGCCAAAATTAAATGTTTTTTTTTAGGATATGAATTTTCTGGAATCATCCGTTTGGATGCGTTTTAAGCTTCCATAATATTTGCGACCAAAGCTTTTATTTTTTAAATGACGAAAAACACACTAGATTTTCATTAAATTCAAACCTGGATTATGACCGGAACAGTAGGGGACAGGGGGGAATTGGAGCCACCTAAGGATTGAAGTTCAATAATTTTTTCAACTTAGACTTTTTAATCAGTTTAAATTCATTATATGCAAAACAAATACACATATATTATTTTAAATTAATGATTTCTCGTTTAAATCCAAATGGAAAATTGTTCTGATAAAAAAAAACTGAAAAAGCTGCTTGGCTTTCATTACCCCTCCTATGTGGAGTTATAGGGGCCAGTGTTATTTATAAACATGTACAAAAACAGAGAAATCCATCAGGAACGCATTGTGCAGCCTTCTGTAGGTTTTCAATAGTCCACGAAGATTTTTCTGTTGTTCTTTGACGTTTTCGCGGCATCCGAAAGAACTTGCAGGAAATACCTCCCGTGAGTTCTTCTATGATGAGATGGAATTACTTCTGTGAGGTAGAATTTCACGCTGGCCTAACTAATCCCGCCGTGAGTTAGCCGTACTGAGGCCTTTCTTTTATTTCGGTAACTCGACCAGAAACAAGTAAGCTCGATTTTAATTTATTTAAGTGTCCTGATTACCGCATATCTTTCTTACAGCTATATATCACTTTAATTAATGGAAACTTAGTAAAATGGCTGTAGGTTATATGCTTTGATTACCGTATCTTTCTTACCGCTATATATCGTTTTAATTAATGAATGTATAATAAAAAAACAGAAACCACAGGTATTTTACAAAACAGTGATCCAAATCCGTTATCGTTCTTAAGAACGAATCATCTAAATTTTGAGGAAATTAACGCATTAAAGAAAGTTATTTTGGAGATTCTACACATTTTTCATAACCTTAATACTAAGTTGACCTTTGCCACCAAGATTAAACATCAAATCAAAACAACTGATGAAATACCTATACATACAAAGACTTATAGATACCCATACGTTTATAAGAAGGAAGTTGATGATCAAATTACAAAAATGTTGGAGGACGGCATCATCCGCCCATCTTGTTCACCGTGGTCATCCCCTGTCTGAATAGTTACCAAGAAGGCAAATGCCTCTGGAAGACAAAAATGAAGAATGGTAGTCGATTACCGCAAGGTAAACGAGATAACGATAGATGATCGATACCCGATTTCTAACATCTCGGACATTCTTGACAGGCTCGGACGATCTAACTGTTTTACAACACTGGATCTTACTGTAGATATGTTCTATATTGTTGTGGAGGATTTATGTTTACCTTACAAATGTTTGCCTTTTGCTCCACATATATTTACAAATCTTCATGAAATAGAGCCGCTTGCTCTGGCTCTAGGGTTTAAACAGCCCAAGTGCTAGTTTAGTGACCCTAATGAAGCTGAAAAACCTAAAGGAAACTGGAAAAACGGTCGATGTTTCGAGGAATAAATCTGCCCCTGTTGTCAAGAACGAACAAATCTAAAGATGAAAATGGTTATTAAAATGTAAATAACAGTAAAAAGCTCTTGCAAATTGTCAAGTTTTGAATTGACTTTGACAAGATGATAATGATAACGTCATATCATTTAATTACTGGTTACTGGTCTTTTGGGTTAGTGTGATATTGAGGTGTTAGTAGGTAAATAGTTGATTCGTTTTTGAGGTGCTCCGCCGTGCAAAGGCAAAATAAGATACTCGCAAAAATCAAGTTTCGAGATAATTAAACTTTTAGGAAATTTTTGTGCCTTAAGTGCATTTTTTATAAAATATTTCTAAAAACTTGTATATACCTGTTTTTGGACCTGCTCTTTATATCTAAACTAAAACCAAAGCATTCTGCCGTCGACTAATTAGTGTTTTGTCGCTTAAATTGTTTTGCCTTTGTAATTGTTTAAAAGTTAATTTTTGGAAAATATTGCAAAACAATGTAGGATGTGCTTATACCTTCTTTTGCCAGTGTATTTTCAAATTTAAAATTTAGATAAAACTGTCAAATTAGGGTATAATTTATACATTAAAATTGCAACTTTAGAATCAAAAACAAGAACGCATATTCTTTAATTTGTTTAAAAATTCTTTAATAAAACATTACTTTACTAAAGCACTACAACACTAACGGTGGGAAAAAATACCTTATGCAAATTAAAGTAAGGGTAAACTCAAAACAACGTATTTACAAGTTCTTAACTTCCACACAAAAACATCCTTACTGCTCAAGAGATTTTGCAAGACTGAATCAAGACAGCGGCAAAGTAGTGTATATGAAACGAGTACATTACTTTGCCTATGAAATTTCATATTATTTTCAAGATGTTTCCAATGGCAAAGTAAGGTATAAGCACATACCTTACCTTGCCTCTGTTAAACTAAAAATAAAAAGAAGATTTTTTAAGGTAAGAGCCCTTACATTATTTTGCCTTTGTAAAAATTTTTAAAAACTATTGAGTACATTCTTTTAGCTCTGCACGACCTCAAAATTTGTGCGTGTACATTTGACAAGCTGTTTCCTTCCTTATTTTTCAAGATATCAAGATGATAAAAATATACACATACGCAGGGAAAAAAGGATAATTCAAAAACTAAAAAAAAACAATTTTGGCATTTTTTGCGAGTACATCCTTTTGCCTTTGCACGGCAGTAGCTATATATCAATAATTTGGTGTTATGTGCTTAGAAAGAATTTAATGATTTTTGTTAAAAGATTTAGTTAATTTTTAAGTGTCCCTTATCAACTTCAGTTTTTCGCAAAGGTAACGAGGTGGTATTAAAACATCAGAAGTTGAAGCAACACATTCATCTTTATTTAATAAAATTAAAGCACTTAATTTTACGTTTTTTAGATGATGGCTCCTTTGCTAAAATATTTGAAGCGTTGCATTGTATTCTATGATTGCTATCAAATGCATATATTGACAAGTATGTGATTTGTGGAATTGTGTATTCTTAATATAAGTTTGGTGTTCTTTTATACGTTTTGACAATGGTCTACAAGTTTGTTGCATTGATATGGTATCTTATAGATAATATTTTTATTCATAGGATCACGGCTGTATGTTTGAATGTAAAAATAATTCACGGGTCTTCAGCCAATAAGGTTTATTAAAAGTTGATTTGTTTTGCGTCCAAGCTTTCGGTCATTATATCGTGACCTTCGTCAGGGCTAAAAATTATTTTATATACTAATGTACAATATATAACAATTTTCTGGCAACTTACAATCAAAACTAGTTTAACTCAATTTTGGCAATTATAACATTTTAAAAATATTGTAAAAAATTGATAAAATATTAGAATAACATACAGAACTACATAAAATGTCAA
>MU186881.1:56336-82830 GCA_016904865.1 Pissodes strobi
TTGACATTTTATGTAGTTCTGTATGTTATTCTAATATTTTATCAATTATTTACAATATTTTTTAAAATGTTATAATTGCCAAAATTGAGTTAAACTAGTTTTGTTTGTAAGTTGCCAGAAAATTGTTATATATTGTACATTAGTATATAAAATAATTTTTAGCCCTGACGAAGGTTACGGTATAATGACCGAAAGCTTGGACGCAAAACAAATCAACTTTTGATAATATTTTTAGTAATTTCATTTTCATTAATTGGTTTTGTTTTTGTTAGTTTGGATCTAAGGGTGTTTTCTGTTTTGGAAATAGTACGAATGTTAAATTTATTATCTATTCGTTTTATTTTGTGTGATAAACCAGGAATATAAAGAATAAAGAGGTTCGTAATGGGTCTATTTTGATTTTGTCTAATATTTGGTTGTTCAAACTTCATGAAGCATTTTTGAATGAAATCAATAGGATAGTTATTACTAATCAAAACATTGCTTAAAATTTCTTTTTCTGTGTTGAAATTTTGATTATTACAAATTATTTTCATTCGATCATATAGACTTTTTACGACCCCCCTTTTAACCGTTATTGGGTGATTTGATTTAAGATTTAAGTAACTGTTTGTATGTGTGGGTTTTCTGTATATTTTTGTTTCGAAACTATTCAAATCTTTTTTTTATAAGAATGTCAAGAAATTAAAGTCGTTCAATTTCTTTTTCTATAGTGAATTGGATTGTACTGATTGTAGGTTCTTTGGTGTTAATATATTTTAGAAAATCGTTAAGAAAATGTTCGTTATATGGATAAATTGAAAAAATGTCAGTTATAACCCAAACTAACCCAAAAGACCAGTAACCAGTAATTAACTGATTATAACCCAAACTAACCCAAAAGACCAGTAACCAGCAATTAAATGATATGACATTATTAATGTCATCTTGTCAACGTCAATTCAAAACCTGACAATTTGCCAGAGCTTTTTAATGTTATTTACATTTTACTAACCATTTTCATTTTTAAATTTGTTTGTTCTTGACAACGGGGGCGGATTTTTTCTAGTTTCCTTTAAGTTTTTCAGCTTCGTTAGGGTCACTAAATTAGCACTTGTGCCATTTACACCCTGGAGCCAGAGCAAACGGCTCTATTTTCTGAAGATTTGTAAATAGATGTGGAGCAAAAGGCAAACATTTGTAAGGTAAACTGGATATTGACTCGGGCTAAATTGTGACTCCTCATAAATCGTAGACATATTTTCAATATCACCCAGTGTATATTCTAATAAAATAGATTCATTTTAAAAATTATGAACTTCCACCGCTATAGTTCCGTTTTTAACTTTGGGGATAGTTTGGGGAATAAAATAGTTCATTTCTGTAATTTCAGGTGTAATAATAACACTATCCTCATTTAACCTAGTGTTTGCTGGAAATTCTAGTGATTGTGTGGAAAAATCGTGCCTAAATTGTAAAGGAATTCTTACTTGTTGGTTATATAAAATTTTGTTCTGAAAATCGATATTTAATTTATTATCTTGAATAACTTTTATTATGATTTTTATTTTTCCGTGTATTTTTTGTGTACCCATGCATGTAGTTAACTTGCTTCGTGCATTTATTATGATATTCGGAAAATAATTTTCGGCAATATAAGGTCTTATTAGTGAACCATGGTTACCTGTATCTATTAATAGTTTGCAAGGGGGTCATTTATTGTTATAAAAGGCATTTGATTTATCTGATAGCTATTTAAAGTGACGGCTAGTCTTTGGTTTCTGTGGAATTGAGAACATTTTTATGTTCTGAATCAATGTCGTATTCATATACGTTGTCTAATTCTGGACACTCAACAAATGGTAGAAACCAACGTGCTTGTTCGCTAAAACACCGTTTGTAAAACCGTGCACTGCGCATAAAAGGCTCCTTGAAACTGCTATGCTTTATCACACGCCGGAATTTGCGTAAAGCATTCCGCTATCACTTAGCACAAACGCCCTTTTGATTGTCACGTTCTAGAGCACAATTTTTACCGGTACTAATTACGAACACACTCTGAGTATCCTACCGACTGCGCCAATTAAGTTTTATTTTCAGTCAAACTCGTTTTTAAAAACAAACTAAATTTTATTTCAAAAGTACAAGATTTGACAAGAGAAAGTTTAAGACATATTGCTGCGACTAAAGGTCGATGACAAATGATGCACCTTGTTGTTTCGGTTTCATATTTATTGATTTATCAATCGATACAAAAAATGACGAACGACAAAGAGAAAGAATGTAGCATAAAAAAGGATTCTCAAGATTTCCTTAATATAACTGTATCTTATTTTGTCTGATTTAATATTCTGATAGTATAGGTGGAATACCTTATAAAGGAATCTTCTCTGTAGTTTAACTTCAGATTAATTGGAGATAAAATTTAATTGTCGTGAGAGGATTTGTGTAAGTTTTTCATACTTTAATAAATAGTTATTTGGAATCCCGATGTTTATTTTGGTAAGTTAGTATTAACCGTACCGTTCCTTAATAAATACCTTTAATTTATAATTCTCTTAATAGTCATATACAGGGTATTTTTCTAAATTTCATTACCCTATTTTCAAGGATCAATAATCATTGAAACATTTAGTGGCGCCCTATCCTAACTGTCAAGACATAAACCTACGCCTTTTAAAGAAAATTGAATCCGCTGAGTAAACCTGCTATATGGACCGCCTAATGATCATTTAGATATTTGGCACTCAACGCTTAAACGTGGTTACAAAATATTATAAATACGGTTCAAAAAACGTGACCCGGTCCTGTTTGTACTCTTCAATACTAGCGAGGAAATTACGAGAAAAAAAATAAAAGTGGAATACAAACTTACCTTAAAACTTTTTATTTTAATTTAAAATGTTAAAGGCAATTTCGCTTTTAAACGCTGGAATAATGTCAAGTAGCAGTCACACCCTGCCCTTTGACTGTCTCAAAGTTAATTGGTCCCTTGGATATATAACTTTTCAGTCGCTATAAAAATGTCGTCGGGAAATAAAAATTAAACTTTTTGCAGTAAAGTTTCCGAATAATATTCGTAGTGGATATTATGTTGAACTATATAATAAGTTTGAATACGAGGGTTATGGGTGTAAAATATTATTTTCGAATAAGATGAAAACTTTAAAAGCTTCTTTTCATGCTGTTCCATTTTTGCTTGGGGGAGATAACTGGTTATTGGAGGATAAAGAAAAATAATTGCTCTTCGTATAAGCAAGGCTTATAATATATTAAAAATGATCAACATTTAGGAGTATTGAAAATATTAAAGTGGATCAAAGAGTAGATTATCTGTATATAATATAAACATATGACCCTAAATGGTTAACGAGAAAAAATCTAAAACAACAGGTTGAAAATAATACTATAAATAACATAATCATATGCATGTAGGAAGTGACTAATAATCATGGAAATCATTAATAATGCGAGGCTATTGTTATGTCGTTTTTACAGAGAGAGAGCTTCGATGTGCCTCTGCTTTTGGAACTCCACATAAATTTGCACAGGGCGTATTACCATAATATTATCTTCGAATAAGAAAACATTTGAAAATGTATCTTTTTCAGATAAAGCTAACACAACCAAAGCGGATTTGTGTGAAGCGTTTTAGAAACAAAGTTTAGCGGGCAAAGAATCGAAAAAAGCAATGAAATCATATTAAGAACATTAGCTAAGAAAACCATGGTTTGGCAACCCATTACAATTATCTCTAATCCATTAGTTCCAATATATCAGCTATCTCTGTCATCTAATCTTTATGGGTTCTCAAGTCAACGTTTTCTTGAGCCAAATAGAGCTCTGATGAATCACTACCAACCAAACACAAACAACGCCGAAGCGCTTAAGGAGGGTTTACATGAGCCTTTGAAAACCAAAGTCACAATGGACACTTTTTGAGAAATAAAGGCAGAAAGTTTTTAACGTACACTTAAATTTCAGTTTCAATTTTAGGTCTGATTTTTACTCGGTTCTATGCAGAAAGGACATAGAAATTATTTTCCTCAAGAAAGAATTGGATAAAACGCTATTTTAGATATATTTTTTGCCTTTTGAACTTAGGCCATAATGGTTTTCAATATTTCAAATAAAATATTGTGTTAAAATGAAAATTTTCTAATGAAAGGTAAAAGAAAACACGCTTTATTTTTTAATACATACAGAGTTGATAATTTGTATTTATTTTCATATTGTGTTTCTTCTTCACTTCGATTAGGGAGTCGTTTATAAAACTGACAGCTTCGTCCTTTCTAGCAGAAGCAGTGTTTATTACTATGAAAGGAATATTATCGTTAAGGGAAATTTGTATACGGCTCATTTTTTTTTTGAAATGCAGAACTGTTGTATCTGCTTCATTTTCCTTTCTTCTTAACATTTGCTCGTCAAGGCTGTTTGAAGGAAAAAAGTCGTCCCTCTGCATTTTGTAGAAGTGGAACGGATTGTTGCGCTTGCAAAATGTCATTGTACCAATCCTCCGGTAGATACATGATTTTGCCTCTAGCGTATTGTTCAATTAGTCCAAGGTCTCCGTCGTTAGGGAGAAATAAGTGACCTGACACCATAAATTTATGGTCAGTTGTTGATAAGGTTTCCAGAGTCTCGTCAGCCAGCAAGTTAAGCCAAAACAGACATTATTTGAAATTTCTATTTTACCCCCACAGGCGTGGCTGAAGGCAAAAATAGGGTTGGCGTGTCGACCATTAATTTCTAGGTGTTTTCTTATACAAGTCCAATTCTTTGAGATCCTCGAGACGCCGTCGTTTCATCCCATGCATACATAAAACCCTTTTCGTTCTCGGTCCCGTGAATATTATAGTACGCCATTGAGCAAGTTAAAATCGGAAATGGCAGAGCTTTCTGTAGATCAAAGCTGAATACATCGGTATTTTTTAAATACATTTTTTAATTTTGTCATCCCTTGGGCAATGCCTGGCTTTTTCAGCTTTACAAACGTGCAAGGGAGAAGGGCGCACACTTAAAAAAAAAACGTTTTTATTTTCAAGAAATATCAAATTATATAAGAAATATTTAGAAGCTATACAACTTAAGGTTTATTTTATCATATAATGTAACTAAAAATTATTATATTTTGAAAAGTAATAAAACAAGCTAATTTATTAAAAACGCTGCAGATTTTCAAACCTGCCCCATATTTTATGCGGGGCACTTTTGAACAGGCCTAGGGTACTTCTGACCAGAAACATTGTAAGCACTAAAATCTATGCCAAAAGACATTGCATACATAATTCTCATTGTACCACCATGTGAAATTGGTTTGGGTAACTTCATTAAAATATCTTTAATATTTACATCGCTTGATTCGGGATTTGCTGGAATTGAAAACTTAAAAGTTTGCTCTTGTTTTGTTACTTTTGTTTTCAAATAGATTACTTTATATTCATCTTCATCTAATTTAGATACCACCTTGACAACAGAATGCTTTACGCTTTTTCTAATAAACTAGACTAAGACAAAGTAATTTTTTCAGGTTCTTTTGGATTATTTTCTCCTTCCTTATATTCACTATTTTCTTCTAAAAAGTCCTCTATGTTATCTGATTCGTCTTGAGCAATTCTCTTCTTCCTCCGATTCAGAAACAAGATATTCGTTTTCCCTTTATTTTTTTTGCTTTTTCTGCTTCTTTTCTCGGCACATCTCTGCAGTTAAGGTTTTCTTTTTGTCTTATAAACACGTTTCAGAGTTTCTTCTTCGATATTGTTTTTTTTTCGAAGTCTCAGTTAAAATTCTTGATTTCCTTTTGGGAGTGGCCTTGCCATTTTTGGAGATAAAATTACGCTAGTTTTAGAACAGCTGCTTTCATCATTCATATCAAACTCCATGTCCGCTTTTGAAGAACCGACTTTAGGTCCTTCTAAATCTGACCATGTTTTTGTTTCGCTCAAAAACTGAACAGTCTGCTCCTGCGGTGCCTCTTGCTTGTAAGGTCTATCGGATACGAAGGCTGCTTCAAAATCCTAATCAGAAAATACATTTCTGGAAAATGACCACACTCCTGTTTTTGTAAACCCTGACGTGATATTTTTTATTGTAAATGAATTTGCGTACGCCACCTTTGCCAACTCAGCCAAATCGTGAGTTGTAAGTGTTTTTCCGGGGTTGCTTAAAAGCCAATAATTTTGAGCAACAGTTTTGATTTGAATGGCCCCATTATAGCCACATCCCAAGGCTGCAAGTGATATGTACTGAGGTGGAAAAGTTACCAAAATTATTCCATTTTCTTTTGCATAAATGATCGCTTCTAAAGAACAATGACTTTCATGATTGTCCATCAATATTAAGATGGGATCTTCTTTTGTACATTTTGTATGTTTCTGTATATGTTCCATGACTGTTACAGATAAAGGGGCGATCATCCATCCACTTTTTTGATTATCTGCGAGACAAGTAGCTCCTGGTGAACCTCCTTTCAGCATATGCTCTGGGGCATTAAAAACTGGTGGAACCGTATTTCCACTAGCATATATAATAGCACACATTGTCATCAGTTGACCTCTTTCGGCAGATACCACCTGTCCAACTTGTTTTGTACCTTTTTTCGCAACAACATGAGATGCCTGGACTACAGTGGTAATCCCAGTTTCATCAAAATGAAGGATTTTCTCGGGTGAAAATGGATGCAACATAAGAGCTCGTTCGTAGTTATTTAAAAATTCCTCAACATTTGTGTTATTGAAACTAGTTGTGCGAGCCAAGCTAGTATTTTCAGGCTTTCTTAGCGTCAGCTGTTCATGACGTCCCATAAAACACTGTAACCATTTTATCCCGGCCATTTTAACAGGTTTCCAATTTGCTGGAAAACTGTATTTTACTAATTTCGAATAACTATAAGCTAGCTTTCGGATCACAGTGTAAGTAAGACCATAGTTGATTTTCCAGCACTTAGTGTATATTTTTCCAATAACTTTTCTAGTTACGTGGTAAAAACTTGCCTACCTGTGTATTTTAAATTGTCTATTTTCTTTTCTGTGTTATCTTTGTTCAGTCGGTAATACGAAGCTGTGTGGACCAAACCATTAGTGGCTGCAGCTCCTTTTATGGACATGGTTTCTTCTTTCACTGCAGCCATATCTTCTTCTATAATGGATGGATGTATTGTGTTTTCCAGGTTCTCTATTTTTTTTTTCTAAACGACGAAAATAGGAGACCATCTTTAGGTGTTAGCCTTGATGACGTAGATGGTTAGTGTTCATCGATTCAGTATCTGCAAAAAGCGTAATATTATGAAAATTAATTAATAAGAGTAGATACCTTGAAGATTTTAAGTTATAATATTTTAAATGTGGAATATTTTAATGATACTCACCGGACTATAGGTTGCCAGGGTTGGATGGTCGTAAGAAAGATCCAGCCGAGGAAACTGGGTACATTCGCTAGGAAGACCAGGCTACCGGATTTAATAGATATGTGAATGGGTGCACAATGGGCCTAATAATTGGTGACTTCCCGCCCACGTTTTTAAAAGTCATTCCTTCATTTATTCAAAGGTTTGTGTAATAGGGACCTTAATATAACACTTCGTATCTGTTTACTCTAATTTTGAATAGTAATGAAGCATAGACTTCGATTTAGATTCAGAAGAAGAACTAGATTTTTTAGTTATTGAATCCTAGGAGTGAGTTCCACAGTAATGCAGTGCGCCAGACAAAGGAGTCCTTGTAAAGCGATGGTCTAGGTGTTTCCAATTGTACGGCGGACAGGTGCGCTCTTGCCGTCTGTCGTGACTGTCTAACAGGCGTTGCTAAGAGCGGGATGATGCGAGCCAAATCCTGGGAACATCTGCCGTGAAAAATGTCTGTAAAACAGAGAGACATCGGCAACATGTCTGCGGTGTTCCAGACGATACATATCCCGGGTCAACTCCGGGTCGCCGACGAGACGCACAGCTCCCTTCTGGATGGAATCCAGCAGCTTTAGGATGTTCTTAGGTTCAGTACCCCAGATGTGTGAGCAATATTCTAAGCATGGTCTTATTTGCGCTTTGTAAAGCAAGAGTAACTGCTGCGGTGTATACAGTTTTTTGTTACGAAATAGCGCACCAAGCTTCTGCGAGGCTGATTTTGCGAAGTTAGCAACGTAGTCATTCCAGGACGTATTGGTGTTGACCTAGACATCCAATAGTCCGATTGACGGGGATAAAGGAATGGTCAATCCTGCCCTAATGATGTCAGGGCCCGTCGTATTGGCTTTCTTGGTAAATGTGGCTACTTGAATTTTTGCTGCACTGAACTGGACCAAATTCCTGCCGCCCCGAAATCAAATTTTCTCCAGATCTTGATTAATTGTTGTAATCTGCTCCTGCGTCTGCGGTAATAAGTCTCAGTCGCTGGTAAAGGTTTTTCTGATCTAAATTGGGAGACAAGAGTACTATCATCTGCAAAACTCTAGACAGGATTATTGGCTTCGGTCATCAGGTCGTTAATATAGATGAGGAACAGAGTTGGGGAAAGTCTTGGGCCCTGAGGCACTCCCGCATTAATGGTGAATGAATCTGAGATACGTCCATCAAATGCAACGTGCAGAGATCGGTTCTTAAGGAAACTTGCAAGCCAGCTGTAGAGAGACGCTGTCAGCTCGAAGGACGGTAATTTGTTGAGCAATCCGTCATGCCAAACTCTGTCGAATGCCTTCGAAATATCCAACGCAATCGCTGGAGATTCTCCTTAGTTCCCAATTGCCCTACTCCATATATGACATAGGCCAATATATCTCCTGTCGATCTTTATTTGCGGAAATCGTATTGTTTATCGCTAAGTATTCTGTGGGTCTCGAGGTACTTGAGTAGTTGCTGATTGACTATACGTTCCCGATTTGGTGGATTTGGAGATTAATGGAAGCATGGCAATTAGGCGATAGTTTCAGCGCGTGGTTTTCTTGCCTTTTTTGGAACATATTGCATTCGAGCAAGACAGAGAAAAAAGTGTGGAAAAAATGGATGTTAGTTCGTTGGCACAGTTTTTTTTAACGCGATGGCAGGTATTCCATCCGGCCCTGATCTTTTTTGCGTATCTAGCTCTTTGAGTATATCACGGTGGTGACACTTACCTTCTGCCAAGGTAGTGTTGATGTTGAATGTGGTGGGGAGACCCTTGCTTTGGGGGAACGTTTAAAGTAGAGTTCGATTAATACATTTTGGCGAGCATGTATGCTTTTTCCTTAGCTGTAGTCTCAGTGACGCCGCGTTCGTCTGTCAAAGGTGGGAGAGACGTTTTTGTTAAGTTATTACTTGCAGCATTTGCTACCGACCAGAAATTCCTGGAGCCACTGGGGCCTTGCAAGTTTATTCCTGGTCCTTTGATTGTCTTTGTCCTTAGCTTTGTGAATCATACGTTTGCATTCGTTTCTCGCTTCGGCAAAATAATTGCGATTTTCAACGGTCTGATTTCGCTGCCAGCACTTGTAGGCTTGCTGTTTCCTCCCTACGGCTCTTTCGCATCTTCTGTCGAACCAGTGCTTTCTTGTTGACTACTCTGAGAGTATCCATAATGTTAAAAGTGTTCTTTATACTTTAATAACACTAACATTATAAGGTATTTTAGCATTAATAGATTCGGAAATTTTCGAATGGCTTTCCAGATAAAGAATTCCTATTATGATTAAAAAACTTTTAGAAAAGATTCTTTGATCAAATTTAGCATTCTTGTCCTCGTAACCAACATAAAGGGGATCACTTTCTTGACGTATGTAAATTTTCTGACAAATGTAATACTAGATTAGTGTTTCCCCCTTATATAGCTTGAATACTTAACACACTCTCCGAAATGATAATAAAGCCATATTTCCTGACAAACTTTTTATTATCTGCAACTTATTGCTGTTGTTTTTCTTGCGACCGAGGATAATTTTAAACTTCATTGTGTGAAGGGAACGTGATCGCGCTTTAGAGTGGAAAATCGGATAAGGCATCCAGTGACGTGTGTAAACACGTTATGTTTCGGTTCGAACAGATTGAAATCCGGTAATAAGGTTACGAGAAAGAGGATACAAGCTATAAAATTTTTGAATGTGAAATTTAATATTCACTGATTTTGAAATAATATGCATTATCCCTATATGTTTTTTTAACGTCGAATAACTTGATAAAAGGAAATATTATATACACTTCCACTTTTTAAGGGACTATGTTTTTGAGCAGGTTTAAGAATGGGATCAATACTTCCACATTACACCGTTTAGTTTCAGAACAAAATATGATTCACTAATCGAATTGAATCCGCTTGGCGACAAAACCATGAATACGACGTATGACGCGATATTTTCTATTGGCAGCAGTTTACAAGCCTCTCGTTTGTTCATTTTAGAAAATTTGCTATTATTGCTTAGTGATTTTAAATTAATAAACCCAGGCACCATTATTATCGTGTCAGACAGTCAAGCAGCCATCATTAGGCTGAGCTCCCACGTAATCAGCTCAAAGATAGTCTGGGAATGTTTAGAGACCCGAACCCTTTTGCGGGATAAGTACCAGTGCAATGCTGGAAGAACTTAAGAACGAAGTTTTTAGTAAAATATCCCATCATTGGATGAGGAAGGCAAACATACTTGTGGGGAATTATAACCAGATGAAATCTAACGACTACATCAGCTTAAGTAAAAACAAACTAAGAATATGTTGTGCGTAAAACCCTTTTAAGATGTGATCTACTCTTAAGGATGCGGCCAGCGCAACATCTGCTCCGACTGCTCATCGGCGTGGGAGTGGGTCAATTCTTTACTTTTGGCCATGGTAACCACTAGTTTGAACTAACTAAATCCGTAGACCCAAACTAGAATGTCCTCGGTCTTGAAAATCCTTAAGGGCGACTCAAAAGTGACTATTAACTACACTTGTTTGGCTAAGGTATCTCAAAACATCGTGCAGGTTTAAGTTTATTGGGTGCTCGTTAGGCTTGACGTTCAAGTACTGTCGTGTTTCTTTCAATAAACAAAATGAGATAATTATAAAAGAGAAGTAAAAGAGCTTAATTAGAAACAAATAATAACCTGATATATGCTTACAAATATAGAACTAGATGCTATCGGAAGCATCAATATAACGTAACAAATGATTACGAAAGATCCAAATCAATTTCAGCAAATTAATAATAAACGTAATATGCATAAGTTATCTATTGTCACATCATACTAATAGTTAGGAGTTATCAGTATAACACCTATTGCTACTAAACCTTGTGCGCGTCTACCATGGCATACGTGTCGCAGTTGTACGTAAATAAATCTTAACGAATTAGTTATGAAGTACCATTACGTAAAATTATTATAATCAGATAGCTTATCAGTCAGAACGACAATGTCAAGGACAATGTTTATCATTTACCACGATATATATTTAATTGTAAGAATAGGGCAATATAATATAAAAAAAAACTATGAGCATTATTCGATCTACACTAGTAAATAGTATCTCTACCAGAAGTATACTTATTTAGATTAGCATTGGTAAGCTGTGCTTACACCTAATCAGTTCCAAAGATATTTATATCAATACAACGCAGAAGGAAATAAAACACGCAATCTAATACAACGCTTAAAATAATAACACGCCAATTACATTATGTAGAAAGATCACAAGTATTTTGTGTACCTAGTACCACACCCAATCTGACTTAACCTAAACTTATCTTATCTGGTCTCCGCCGATATCACCTCCGGCCTTCTAGGCGTAGGCTGCTAGGCGCCTTGGGACCCTCAGTGGCATTTAAGGTAGTGCCTCTACGTCGGTGCTGCAGTCGGTAACAAAGAACACAATCAACCGGACTCACAGGTAGCTAATTGGTTAGCTACTTAATCTCGCTCCGAATAAAAATCCTAAAAGAGAACAAGCTCTAAGTAAGCACTCTCCTGCTGCAATTTTAGACAGCCTCCTCATTTAGAACACTCTCCACACAAAGGATATTTAAAATAATAAAAAGACCCCTATTGTAATTTAGCCGTCTGTGACAAAATGGCGAAGGCCATAGAGCCAATATCTATATATAGGTGATTGACATAATAAAAAGCCCTAAGGAAAACTAAACACTCTATCCTCTGTTTTACTTTAATTTGCTCTTTTTTAAAATTAAAACCCTAGGCAAGATCAAAGGTTGTCCATTAATGTTATTACTATTAAATCATTCACTAGCTTATGTGGTACCTTAAAAGTTCTTGTAATCAAAAATTCAAAGTAGAAAAGAAATTTATTAAACATCATATACAACCTATATCCTATTATACAATACGAGTTCCAATAAAGACAAAGGCATCAGCTCACTGACTGCACATGATACCGAGAACGGTATCATGAATCCCTATTCAATACGCTTCATTTCCCCTGAATATTACTTTTTGTAAAAGTCATGAATATAATAAAGTTATGATCTGCCTTCCGCACGTGACCAGTTACCAAAAAAAATCCTGACTTCGGACAAAATCCAACAATTCCACAGTCAATTAATTTACTACACCGAACTGGTAACTATGCCAACTTCTCTAACCCGAAATAAGATTATTCCCGTAAGGGCGAATTAGAAATTCTTTACCTTTTTATCAGGCTTACCCACTACCTCCTCTCAGGAGGGTTTACCAAGAAAGAGAACGAGGTCAAGTCAAGATCGTCCACCTCGAACGCCAAGGTTCAATGTTTAAGGGCCAGAAAAAAAATCGACCAATTAGCCAGCTTTACATTGTCCTACGACAACACGTAAAATGCAACAAGATGGTTGCCACCAAATTTAATAACATCTTCAATACACAATAAAACGTACTTGAGCTGTATGATCCTATATATTGCTGACAGGATAAAAAAAACCGACGATAAAACCATTATCGGCAATGACCAATCAAACAGAAACTACTTCATTCCGGCCCTCGCCCATTTTAAAGCACTGACATCAAAAACGCTAAACGCATGAATACGCGGCATAATAATTCAGGCCTAAACGTACCTTCAACAGAATTAAACCAAGAGCCTGCGTCTCTGTTGGAACCAGCTGTGAAACTGTTGCCAAATTTAAGGGACACAACGCAACCGCTAAATGATCTTGCCTGCTTACGTTAAGTGAAAAATCAGACAGCCGTTTAACATCAAACTGATGGTAGCACGCACGCAATAAATTATGTTGTTTCTAGTTGGCTTGTTCCGCAAACACATCAAAATCGCACGAGAATCGCTAGAGAAACATGTACACCTGGCAAAATTCCAAGAGCATCCCTCAATAGACAACCAACATATATTTTCAAAGTCAGCTGTCTCATCTCATCTGAAGGCTATAATATCAGAAATAATCATTGATTGAATGTTTAACTTTTCCTATTAAATATTGAAACAAATCCAGGAAAATAACCGACGAAACTGCGAAACCAACATTTCTGACATCCATGAGACTGTTTTAATTTTTAATGTATATTATCATCGAGAACGTGATTATTCGGGAAGGCAAGAGAAATATTGAATGTTTTGAAATGCACTGCTAAAAATGCTTGTACTTTGAAGGTTTCCTCGATAGCGATGGCCAGAATACAGATTGGTTATATGCTAAGCCAGTGAAAAGGTTCATAAAGCCCGATCGATCCTATCAAAGAGCCCGAGAAAATCAAGTTACGTATACGACTAGAGAACTGTCAATTTTCCCTGGATCAGCTTGATAAAAGTCTAGGGTCATGCGACAACCATACAGGTATCTAAACGAGTAAGTAGTATTATATTTAGCTTGACGGACTAGCATAATAGATGTAGGAATATAGGGGAAATAACTGACTTTATTTGACCTCTATGTGTTACATGTTTTCATACTAAATTGACATGTAAAAATTCTAACAGGGGTTCTGACAGGGCACTGCCGGTTCAGAAGCTCGGATTAGTAGAGGAAGAAGAATGCAAATTCTGCGAGGAAGAGGACGAAACCTCTATTCATATTCTATCAGAATGCAGTACCCTGACAAACCCGAGGGCGCGACACTGGAAGCGTATCGAATAGAGATGGGAGATCTACCTACCCTGAAACCATCCAGCATCCTAAACTTCTTGAAGGTCATAGGATTGGAAGAACTGCTATAGCCGTTGAGACAACCTAATATTGTTCTCTCTTCGTTTCAGTCGTTCTGGATATTTATGATGTTTAATTGTCACGTCTTATACGAATTTGGTGCCCCAAGTACTTGCACGACTGCTCATTTTTTACTTTACCCCACACCCCACTTTATAACATCTTCAGACGTGTCCTTCTCTAATTAATTACAATACTGATTTTATTTAATGTCTCACGCACCACGCCACTGAAGACAAAGGCAGTAAAATTCGGAGCTACGTTAAAGTATATATCTAAGGGTCTAAAATAATAAGTAGAAGGGTCGAAATTATTTTGTTGATGGAGATAAGCCGTTTTGGTTCTCTCTATTGTTTTCACTAATTGTTTTAATTATGACTGTGTTGTTTTGAAAGCCCTCGAGGAAAGAGTATTGCCTAGTGGAGTGTTTATAAATTACCGTTACTAATTGGCTCGCTTTGACTTGCAGGGTAAAAGATGACAAAATTTAATTTCGTTGTGATGTTTCGTGTTTTGTAGCCCTGCCTAATTCATTCATCATCTCAAGGATATAACGAAGATATCTCGTTTAATACCGAGCTACCTTGAATTTGCCATTGTGATGCCATGTTGCTTCCAAACATCCTATTGTTAACTAGTAATAATAACCATGGGTATTAGTGATTAATATCCTTCCTGTCATGCTACTCTCAGTTCTGTTAACGTGCATTAGAAATGGTACATTTTCTGGTTTATATTATGTACAGTTTAAATCCTTTGATATTGATCTTTTTTTTATAAATTTTGGTCTATTGGTCGAAGAAGTATAGTTTTATTTTGACCCAAACGTCATGTCAAAATATTGGAAGTCGTATTTCTTCAAATTTTCCATAGTACATCAACATCAAAAGTATCTATTCAGACTCGTAAGATTGCCGGAATATTGAAAACTGGATTTTTTGCGATTTTCTGCCTGTTTCAGTTTCCTGATCTCGTATGGAAAAATGTTATAGAACTTTTTATAGCAGATATCAGGAGGTTTACGAATATACGAATTTGAAATTGATTGCTTGAAAATAGCTATAGTAGATTTTTGAAACTGAAAAGAAAAAATTCAGCATTTTTAATCGGCTTGATGCGATTTTTTGGTATGTTCTGGTCATATCCCCCTGTTTAATGTTTGGTGGCTTCAGAATATTTGGTTTTCCAGTAACAAAATATTAAGCCAAAAACTCAAATTGACGAAAAGTTTAAATTCATTCATTCAGTTTTAATCATCTCCTGATGATGCTAACATGGTTAGCGAAACGCGCGTTGAGTGCAAAAAGTTCTGTTTCGGTATTGTGGAAAAACTCTGTTTTAGTGCATGTTGCCGAAGGTTCCAAACCACAACATAGCTCACCCTGTATAATGCTGCGCCTACATTGGCATAGTAAATGGGTTAGTTACCTGCATTAGTAACCTGCAAGACAGCAACTAACCCACTGTAAGCAGATCAAATAAGTACTTGTACAAATAGCGAGGAAGTAAATAGCTAGCCCATCTATTTACTTGCCTACTAGTCTTCCCTTCCCACCGCAATTCGCACTGGCTAGGCGATAAATTTATTAACTCCCTGTGTAGATGCGGCTGGACAAGTTTAGTAGCGTATGAAGAACGGATTAGTGGTGTTGTTGCTAGATTTTGATTTTTTAAAATTATTTTGATGTCATTAAAAGTGAATAATAAAGTGGTCCGGAAGAGAAACCGTCAAATTTTTGGAACTTTATCGTGAACACGTGAGTCTTTAGGATGTACATAAATCAAATTAGAGGAATAATCAGATGAGAGTGGCGGCTTTGGAAGAAACAATCACCGTTGACATGTCCTGGCTCTCAGCCACCGTTGGCATCTCCTGGCTACCAACCACTGTTGGCATCTCAGAGCTACCAAACGCCGTTGGCATCTCCTGGCTATCAACCAACGTTGGCATCTCCTGGCTACTAACCGCCATTGGCATTTCCTAACTGGCAATCACCGTTGGCATCTCCTGGCTGCCAACTACCTCAGTTACCTCCTGGGCATCGGTTACCTCTGCCATCTCCTGGCAGCAGCCATCATTGTTCATCTCCTGAGGAGCAGCTATACATACCACCTCATGACCAGCAGCAGCCGTCTACCACGACAACACCTAATAATATATTATGACGATAATATGTTTATCTCATTGTATTTAACGTAGAACGGAAGTTTCCACGACTCTGGTCAATTAAGGAATTAATAGATCGGGGTTCTTGAATACTGACCCTGTCAAGTTTAATTTTTTTTTAAATTTCGTCAACGGTTGCTTCTTAAGATGGTATTGGTATGGATGCCTTTGGAACTCGAAAAATATGTTGAAGGGTTCTGTGGCTTTTCCCTGTTGTTTAAAAGTTGAGCGTTAATTCAAGTTTAATTAGTGCTGGTAAAGTATCCCTCAAAAGTGTGTAATTTCTTAGAACTTTAGGCAAAACCATGGCATCGGCGAGCAAGTTTTCATATTTATTGGGTGTCAATCTAAAGCATAATCTATATCCTTCAGGATCTTCTACAGGAAGGTTTTTAAAAGAAGATCACCTCAATTAAACTATTAATTTCTTCAATCATTTTTTTTAAATATTTTTGATTTTAACAAAGCACGACTATGGGAATATTTAATCTTTACGCGTCCAGTACACCTTGGGGACTGGCAAGCAAATAACCACTTTTTAATGTATACACTGAGAATGTGAACTATCCCGGGTAGCTGCTTGTATAAGTAACTGGTACAAGTAACTATAACAATGCAAACGCGCCTTTAGAAGCAACATCATTTCCAAAGTGTCTTTTAATACAATTTTTGTCGTCAAATCTCTCCAAATAATCGGCTTTTCTAAAAAAAATACTTTTCGGAAAGAAACTTTTTTTTTATTTAGAAATCGATTTTTTACACTTTCTCTGAAAAGTAGATATTTTCATCATTTTCGAAAATCAGTACTTTGGTTTTGGAGATATTAAGACATAATAAACCGCACATTTTGCCATGGTGAACTACACGATCCAGTATATTTGGTAGTTTTTGTTCATCATTTGCTCTTATAGCGGTATCGTCAGCTTATCTGATGTTGTTTATTACAGATTTGTTGATCTTAATTCCACCTCGAACTCGATCCAATGCCTCCCTAAATATAGCTTTCGAATATAGATTAGTGAGGGTAAGACGCAACCATGTCGAACTTTTTCTTTGGTCTGATATTGCTTGTTCTACATGGTAACACAGCCGTTTGATGCCCAAAAACTATGCGCAGATCCTGCTCGTCGACACCGGTTGCTCTTAAAATTTCGATTATGTTTTGGTGTTTAACGCAATCGAGAGCTCTTCGATAATCGATAAAATATGTATACACATTTACGTTCACGTCAGTACATTGTTACGCTTTTTCTGTTCCTCTAATAGGCGCGAAACCTTCACACCAGCTTAGAAGGAACTAATAATGAATAATTTCAAATTAGAAGAAAATTTAAAGTTTGAGAATTTAAAATTAAAACTGAATGAATTTACGTGTGTCGGTACGTAGGCTAGAACGAGTTGTCGTCGAAGCGTACAAATTAGGCCCTAGCTAGAGAGTAGGGGTGGGTTTATTTATTTAAGGCGCCACAAGCTTGTAGACGGCACAAGCAGGAAATACCCCATAGTTGAAATATGGAACTCGTTTTAGCTTAAGCTTCACGACAAAGGAAAATAACAAAAATAAGATCAGATTTGAATGCCAGAAATTTATCAGTATTAACAATAGAAAAATAAAGCAAATACCCAAATATTAATCAAAACTCCAAGTCAAATAACAATAAAAGTAAAATCAGTAAATCCAGAACGTTTCAATTATTGAGCGCAAGTAATAAAAATCAGATACTTACTATTTCTTGCGACTTTCTCCTCTGGATCATTACCACTTAAAGGAAGTTCAGGAAATTAAATAACTAAATGAAAACAGGTGAATACTGTAAATGGAAGGTTAGTTTATTGCTATTAAAAAATATATTTCATAGCTGATTAAAGAGAGATGAGAAAATGGCCAGTAATTCTGGCAAATTAAATTTTACTATAACAACTATACTTCGAAGAGAAATAGTAGGCTTTACTCGGTTACTTGATGGAGTAAATCACACGCTTTACCTAAATAAACGCCCGAAATATTTACCTTAATCTATGATGAAGGCGTTATGCAATAAAGAAGAACGTTAAGAAAATATAAACGAAGGCCAGCGATACTGCAAATAACTACTCGTTATGGAAAAATTCAAGTAACTGAAATAAAAACACTTAATCAATGGTTAATTAACGAACTCAAATCATGATTTGTTACAAAGCCGTATTACTAACTAACTATGTATATTTGGGTATCAGATATGATACGTTGGTAACAGCCGCGAAATGAAAATAACTAGTCCGACCTGGCGTTATTTTAGCAATCAATCAATTATAGAATTTAAGGTATGTTAAATTTAAACGTAAGTACTTCTCGGTCAAGTTACCGGTAGGACAAAGATAATGAACGGTTTGTTTGGGAAAAAAATATATCAAAGGTAATAATAAAAATTAAAGAATAACGCAAAGTCAACAACAATAGTAGTTACCTGATCTACAGGTATCTAAAGTAAGCCAAAAACTGTGAAAGATTGAGAATATAAAAAAGTTCGACTTACAACGTTAATACGTCAGTCAATTAAAAGTTCAAAATTCAATGCAAAATCGGATTGGTTCTAGGTTAAACGAATTTAACTGGATTTTGTAATTCAATTAAAAAAAAATGAGGCGTCTTAGGCTAGACAAAATTGGCCCAATATTAAAGGTTCAATTAAAAAAAGTAAGAATAAAATAAATGTTACCTTAGTTAAGGAAAAAAAAGTTAAATTTGTTCTAAAACAAAGCAAAAAAAAGTAATATTACGTATGCTAATTACCCGCAGTAGCCACAAAATATATATATAGAAAAAAATATCTCACTCGGTTGATAAGTAGCTCCTCACGAAGCTTCCAGAAAAGAACTGCTCACAGGAGGGAGAGACTTCCTTGACAGACGATGGATAGCAAGACTCTTTAGGTAGCTCGACTAGTTAGGCGTAGCTAGGGGAAAAACCTGTCGTTAGCGATACCCGTCGATAGCAACACCCGTCGATAGCAATACCCGTCTATAGCAATACCCGTCAATAGCACCCTGTGAAACATCAACATATTCAAGGTTCCACATGTAATTCTTAATTGAAGAGCATTATAACTCAAAATCAACCATCAAGGAAAAAAGATGTCACAATTTAAAAAAATCAATAATTTGCCTGTGTAGGGGGGTAGCTGGTTGCTTATCGCTAGATAGCCTTACGCTCGGTCCTACGTGAGCGATGTGCAGCGAACGCGAACGCGAATCAGTGGCGATGCCGTGCGACTATATTAACTTGTCGTGCGGCATCGCCAGCGCTTCGCGTTCGCGTCGCCTGTAAATCGCTCACCTAGGACTTGGCGTTACAGTTAGACGAGAAGGCCTCTGACTAAAGCAGAGTTCAAATCCCACAAAGGGCAGTTTCAGACACCATCACTTAATAAGAGATAAGGCACATATATGGTCTGATACTATAAAAACGGCCCGGTTGGAGAATCCCACAAAAGGTAAAATCAAAATTATATGCAACCGGCACCAAAAGCTGCTGACTCAAAGACAGGTCGACGTAGAGTGGCGCCAGTAAATCGGTAACTCAAGGAGGAAGCTCCACTTCGAAAATTTCGCTCTACCAATGGCTCTGAATGCCTCTTATACTGTCACAAGAACAGAACTATGTATTTCTCAAACAACTCTTACCATTCTTATAATAATCGATTGGGAGACAATTTTAGAATACCTTTTCACAGACTTCAGAGGTCAAGAATTTCTACTAATTATTACTGTCCAATACTTTATAACAAATTACCTGCTGCAACAAAAAACCTGCAAGAGCCTTCTTTTAAATTAAGAATAAAAACATTTCTCATTTTACAAGCTTTCTTTAGTGTGGATGAATTCCGTGATGCATCATTTTCTGTGATATAGCATATTGATCTGCCTTTGTTAATTTTATTGTGTTTTTTAATCACTCACTCTGTTTTGTAAGTGAATTTTCTGTTATTTTATTCAATGCATGCTAAGTAAACTGTCTTGATTGGTGTTGTAGTGAAATTTTAATATAGCTTAAGATGTATTGGTTTTTAAAATTGTATAATAACTTATTACTTAAAATCTTATGATTGTATTTTTTTCCTGACGTCAGTAAAAATGCTTTATGTATTTATTAACTGTAACATATATTTGAATTTGAATTTGAACTACATGGCTTGACAAGTCACATGTTCCTCTTAATAATTCATCCCAGGGGTTTAGACAATAGAAACCTGGGATTTCGATGTATCGGCATCTACCATGAAAAATTACTCGGGGTAACCAAAAGGGCATTGTCGTTAAACCACTCCATTTAACAAAGTTTCCTAATTAACCCGACGGTAATCAAGTAATTGCGCGCGATGCTAGACTTGATACCCAATCCAACAGCAGTACGCGTTAATGTTACCATCCATCATTCGCGCGACGTCAAAGATTCTCGATAATGACGCTATCCGGAACCGGATACGCTACAAACCACCAACTTTAACCTCGGGGTTCTTTCGCGCCAAATTCAATCCGTCCAAAAATGAAGTTTGTCTAGCGACGCACATTTTACACTTAATTGCTTCGACCAGAGGTCTCGTCGGAATGATACCGAAACTGGACGGAACCTACGAGGGTATTTCGCTAACAAATATAAATGCGCTCGAAACGCTAAATGGTGGCAGCAAGTTCTAATGCTATTTTTGCTTTGAAATACAACCGCAAAATATCAGCCCGTGATAACATTAATGGAGAAAATAGCTTCACGTGTGCCTAATCCATTTCGAAATCCAAACTGAGTGTTGTCCATTTGACGTTCGCATTTTCTGTATATCCGCGTGTGGATGATTCTAAGGATAATTTTTAGTACGTGGGATATAAGATTTATCATTCGATATTCATCGCATTGTGAAGAGTTAGATTTTTTGGCAGTATTATGAATATTGATTTTAACCCTTTTGGTTATAAATTATGTTAAATAATGATGTTATTAGGTCAAAATTTTGGTCTCATTCTCTGCGATTAATTTTAGTATTTCCGCGCACATTTCGCTAGGGCCGATAGATTTTCTCTCTCTCATTGCATGAACAGTTTCGTCTCTGGTTATTTCTCGACCTCTCTCATTTATTTTGTGGTATGTATTAGATATTCAAAAATATATATTCGAATATTTTACTATATTGTTAGAAATATGTATCAGAACTATTACTTTAGAATCCAACCCTGCTACATAGATCATTAGATTTAACCAAATAGCTATATTGACTCCAGAAGGCAAATACTGGAATAATAATTATTTCGACCCCTTTCTTAAGTGAGAACATTATTACCTGCCTAGAACCCTCAAATAATTTTATTACTTTATCCCTAACTTCATTCATATAATATTTATCATAATCCCTATCGCTCTAATCACCTTTTATCGGAGAAAATCGGGCGCCTCCAGTCATCCCTAAAGGCTTCGAAGGGGATTAAAAGCAGTAACAATAAATCTAAGGGTGGTTAAATAGATTACGAACGACCCCCCGAAGGAATCGGGAATAAAGGTTTGCTGCTAGTTAGCATACCTTCGCAGCCCGCAGTGATACTGAAAGGGGTTTATGCGATTGTTTAACCCGCGGAGTAATCTTTCAACCCTTGTCGGGGAGTTTTTAAATCATTGTAAGAAGGAGCTCGATCTTAGAAAACGGAATTACATTTTCTCTCGAGTTGAGATTGCGTACGTGTGCGTACATTTCAGAACCTGTCATGCAGTACGAATTTTTTTTATGTCGGAGACATAATCAGTATTTTAAAAAAGTATCGAGAGGAGCTTAAAATACAGATTTTCTTGAGAAATTCATTTTATCATTAGGTATTAGTTCCGGAAAATATGAAATTCTGGGTTAAATGGGTAAAATAAGCTTTGTTTGCGGTTTATTTAACATTTACTAGCAACGAATAACAGGTAATATAGATGTCCATCTCATGAATATACAGGGTTGTTCAAAAGAAATAAAAAGAACAAAATTCAAATATTGGTTACAAGGGATTCGAAATAACTGGCAGTGGCAATTAAAGAAAGCTGTAATGATTCCTGTGATGCTGCACGTCATGCCATGTGAGTCAGCATCACTTCGAGAAAAGGTCTCAAATTGGCAGCAATGAAACTGGAGAGGCAGTGTCTGATGGATTTTGTGGCATATGTCGTTGTAAAATTAAGAGGGACCATTTTTTCAAAAGTCGACATCTACGATTTTTTTTTCGGGAATCGTGTTTTGTTTTATGTAGGAATTTAACGGTGCATACTTAGACATAATATATGGATATCATTTATGTATTTTCAAATAATGTTCTTCAAGCAGTGGTACTTAAGTAATATTTTAATAAATAATAAATAAAAAAATATGATCGAGTCTGCTAGTACTCGAGACACTGATGTGTAAACATATCCTATATCTACATGCACAAATATTTAAGCAGCCCTCGTAAAATCACTGCGTATGGTTATGATGTCACAGCCGTTTACACATTTCCGTCCCCATCCGCTTGCATTTCCATCCCATTTACCGAGATTTACCCTCATACCGTCGCGTAAGATGTTTACACATCAAAATTGATTTTTTTTTCACTTGTCAAATACAGTAGTTTACAAATTTAGGCAAACATTTGCATACACGATTTTTTCTAGTCAATTAAATTTTCATACTCTATTAAATTGTTTTTCAGTGTATGCCTTTGAAATTAGGGCCTTTCTTTTCTGTTTGAAGAAAAGAAAGGCTTATCTTCAAATATTGCAGAACTGCTCAAACCAAAACGTCGTGCAATATTTTCAAACGTATACTAAAGAAAATATCAAAAGCAAAAAGGAGTAGACTGAGATGGCAATTCTCTATAGTAGGGTATAATTGGGAATTTGAATTATTTGATTAAATATGTCACATATTGACAAATATTCGATGAAACTAACCTGAATAACGCAAATTGGTTCTTTTTTCTTTTCACATTTTATATTTTTGTTACCAGTCTTTTCTCATCGTTTTATTCGTGCGGGCTAATTGGCTTAATGATAAAACGTGCTTTCATGTCGGTTTGAATGAAATATCTCCGTGAACAGTCAGTCGTCATATATTTTCCCAGATATCAGAGAATATCTTCGTTTTCAGTAGCCGCACATTTTTCTCGCGTTATTGGCGTCTTTGTTCGAGCCCCCAGAGCCTTGCCTTCGAATTTGTTCAATTTAGCGTTGATAATGAGACCGTCTCTTTCGAGAAATGACTCATCGTATTCTTTCGTTATCGACTCTTATCAATTATACATATAAATTTAATAATACACTGAAATACAAGTAAAAATATAGATCCGTTCCAAGTTATCAGACTGAAGAGAAAGCTGGAACACTCAAACTTTTTTGATTTCAATTTGCTGCTTGCAGAGTCGTTACAAATTGAATTTGGAGGTCAAGTTAAATCAGTTGTTTTGGTTTTGCTTTTATTCATGCATCAGAACATAGTTCATTTGAAAGGGTAGAATCGATAATCATTTAAATGGAAAATCAATTAGTCTTTAAAAAATTTGAAACAGAAAACCTAAACAAACCTATAACATAGAAATAAAGCATTGACAATTGACCTTTCTTAAATTGAATGTAAATAAATGGTACCAAACGATTTCTAAGCTGCTTAATTTGATATGAAATTGAAAGTAAATGTAGCATTAAGCACGATATCCGACCAAGCACGTGGTTGAGCGAACCGTGCGAGCTCTGCGTCGTGGTTGCATACCGTTTGATGCAGTAGGGATCTCATAGATAGTCTGAGCAAAAAGAGAATGATCTGAAGACCGACATAAGGTAAAGCTTAACAGAATCTGAGAATGCTATGGCCTATATTATTGGTACCATAATATTCTGTTTAGTGCGAATGAGTGGATGAAGTTTTACTTCTGATATGTGGTCTACAAGCACACTCATTTTTATATGCGTATTAACATCTCAGTCTCTAGCGAAAGAGGTATAAAAAGTATTTCACCCACCTTTGTCAGCAAGTGATCTTCATCTGATGCTTCCTGAAGAAATGTTTAAATTAAATCTGCAGCAAAACTCTTGACCTCCTGAGCTTGTTCTCATCGTTCTTTCTTTTCAGAACTACCAGAAGATTATTTACTAAATTAGTTCCTATTTCAGTATCGAGTGCATCGACCATAATGTTGAAGCCTTGGAAACTTAATTTTTTTAGACAATATGCCAGCAGCACGTTTTTATTATAATTCTTGATTTTTTCTCCCACACCAGTCTTTAAATATGTTTTTGATTTTGGTTGCCTTAATTTTTTGGGCTAAAAGTTCTTTTGTGTTAAAAAAAATGTCTCTTTTAATTCCTACGCGTATAATTTTCGCTTCTGTATAAAAAGTAGCAGTTTAGTCCCTTGACATATAATATACTATTGTTTCTCTGGGACATATGTTTTGTTTATGTGCGTGCTTTGGTGAAAATATTTTCTGCATTTGTTTAAAGCGTCATTCTTTTTTTGATTTTGCCTTTCATTCATATGGTGTGTATCAAAATTGCGTGAGGTGAACATTTTATTTCATTTAGGCTATGATAAAATTGCCGACCAAAAATTATTGTTTGTATGGAGTATAACACTTCATGCATTGCCATCCAACCGTTTCGCTCCCTCCGGGGACGCAACCAACGAGAACTAACCATAATTAACAAGGCATGGCCAAAATCCAGAAAAAAAACTTAAGAAATTGTTTGCATTCGCGGACTGAATCCAACAGTACTTCTCGTTTGGAAAATATTCCGGTAAATCCAAATTGCTGCCAAATAATTAAATAGTTAAAAATAGTAACCAAATCTGTGGGCCAAAAATTAGGGTAAATCTTCATAAAACTTTAGGAACATAGTTGATTTTCCTTGCGTCCTGTTGGCTTCAGGTTCGCGCCAATGCAAGGGTTTTTAAGTGTTTTCTGGATTTGGGGCATGCCTTGGATTAGTTTTTTATTGGTTGCGCTGAAGTGTTACAACGCATACTAATAAGAATTTTTGGTCTGCAATTGATATAAAATTTGCATCTGAGAATTTGGTCGACAATTTAGATATTTTATATTGTAACCGCCCATTCAGCTGTACAGGGTGGGCAAATAAGCGAGGTAAGCGGCTGTATCTCAGAAACTACTAATCGTAGAGACTTGCGGTTTGAAATTATATCACTAAAGAGACCAAAAGAAAACACTGGAAATAATTTTCAAGTTCATACCTCTACCGCTAAGGGGCGCAATAGCTATGGTCGGGTAGAAAAATGCATTTTACTCAAAACTGTTCTATTATAAGTTGATAAAAGAATACCACCACTGTAATCCTCGTGAAATTCTGCATCTTTTTTATTCATCACTTTTGATTGTAGGGCATGAAGTAAGGGCGGGGGGGAAGGGAGAAGGCTGACTGATTGAAATGCCTATAACTTCAGTTTGACTCAACATATTTGAGCAAACTAGGTCTCGTTTGAGAGAGGAAACCTTGCTTATTAAGAACAAAATATACCCATGACAAATTGGTATTTGCTGCTCCCGCTAGGGGGCGCCAATTCAAAAGTTCATGGTTTTTTTAATTTTTCTCCGAAATTTCAAATATAATGATACCATTATTTTAACAGAAACAGAAAGTGGGTCAAATTTGCAGGAAAAAACTTTTAAACCGCATATCGATAACTTCACGCGTTCAGGAGTTATTGCCAGAAGAGCATTTTTTAACAATGCATGCATTGAAAAAACGAATAAGTTTCGAACTTCTGTGGCCAAGCATGCCATGGCTATTATAAAAAAATATATATTATCAAAAATAATTATTAAACAATCATTTAAAGGACCGAATTCGAATAAAACATTTCAATTTAATGTCTCGTGTGTTCAAACTGCCTCCCATCATGTTGCACACATTGTTTCAATATTTGTTGGGTGGAGAAAATTGCCGCTTCGATTTCAGCCGCTGGCAGTTGAAGAAGAAGAATATGGTAATTAATGTAGTCTTTTAAAATATTACGAACAGTAGTTCGTGCTATACCCAAGTTTGAAGATAATGCCCTAGTTCCTATCTGCCTATTGTACTCTATGTATGCCAGGACATTAATAATATTGTCTTCAGTTCTTCCATTGCCACGCCTACAGAATTTAGGACGAAGAAAACTGCCAGTATCGCGTAATCGCTGTGCCAAGAGTGGAAAAAATTTGACGTTTCTTTCAAAGAAGTTTGTTTTTCGTTTCTACGGCCTATTAAATGTGAAAAAGTATAAAAACATAC
>MU186882.1:0-18261 GCA_016904865.1 Pissodes strobi
TTTCAACCTTGAGTAGATTTAGCCCAGGCTAATTTCTTCTCTAAATTAGTTAAGTTCTTCCTTCCTTTTCTCTTTCATTTCCTTGAGTAGAATTAGCCCAGGCTAATTTCTTCTCTCAATTAGTTAAGTTTTCCATTTCTTCCTCTTTCATGGAGTAGAGTTGGCCCAAGCTAATCTCATCTCAATTAATTAAGCTCTTATAATTTTTACATATCTCATTTCTCCGAGTCGAACTAGGCCAGGCTAATTTCTCCAGACGCCACTAAAACTCACCGGATCCTGGCCTATCAGGTGATGGGTCCGCCGGGATTCCGCCCACACGACGTCACATTTTGACTTTAGAGGTTAGCGGTAAAAACGTTTTTGTTTACATTTTGTCAAAATGTGTAATTTTAACTATTTCTTCGTGAATTTGCATTATTTATGAATAATTTTAGATAGTTACTTTCTAGAGACATATTTATTTAGTGTGTTTAAGTATTGTCCGAGAAATAGGACTCAAGGAAATACTATTACATCGAGAATAACTTAAGACTGTTTTGGTAAGTTCATTTCAATGTATAGATTATAGATTTGTTTTCAGATTTAATGCTATTAAAGTAATATTTCAAAATAATTTCAACTACTTACTTAAAAGTTTGTTCGAGTTAATTTATAGTAGGTAATAAGTACTGTTTTTTTCTGATTTGCAGGTACAAAGTGGATATAATCTCATATTCTTTAGTGCTTGAAGCGATACATAAAGATGGATATCTTGAAAAAATATGTCTTAGGTATGCATACCTAGATCCATATAATATGAAACGAAGACTGTTCTGACAGAATTTCCACCCAGATTGTAATGTATTTAGACCATACAAAGGAAATGAAAATAAGTATCGAAGCTTATAATCAGTCTGCTTGTGAAGAAAGCAGCTGTAGTCATTGATATCTTACATTTTAGAATCTATATATACTTGGAAAGGTAACTAATATTATAATTTATATTTATACATAATCAGAAAATATTTTTGTTACACCTATGTGCTTTGACGAGTTAATTTTTGTATGTATTCTTAAGTAGAATGTATGTATACAGTATTAATTTATTTCAGGATATGCACTTACAGAGATGATATAACCCATAGAACCATCCATAGCAACACAAATAAATTTTACAAGTGGAAAAAAACATTTGAAATTCCTGATTTTCACAGAGACAAGGCTGACGAGGAGGAGTCGGGATGGTCCCGACTGTTTGTCTCCGATTTTTTATAATAGGCTCCCCAAGTTGTCAGGGAACTCCCCCTTGCAGCATTCAAGAGGACAGTAAAAAAGTTTCTTATCAGCAGAGCTTTCTATAGCATTGACGAATATTTAAATTTTAATTTGTCATATTTTTAAACTTTATTGTCTAGTTTTTGTACTTGGTCCAGCCCAGTTATGTTATGCTAGTTATATATTTTACTTGTTCCCAAATTTTAACTCTTTTCAATGTTTGTAAGTTTTAGTAATTTTTCTTTTTACTGACGTGTGTAAATACTCTAAATGAAATGAAATGAAAATGTCCCTCCAGAAAGAAGCATTCTTTTGCAAGATCTGAGATAAGTAACTTACATGAAGTGAAATTATTTTTATATAGGTGTACTTTCTTTAATATTGTTAAGAAACTATTTATTTTTGTAAGACTTGATACTTGATTTTTTCATATTATTATGTAATAAAACATCTATTGTGATTAAATATTGTTAATTATTTTCTTTATTATTTTGACATCAAATTATTATGCACTATAATAAGCATTTGCCCATAACATTTTTTTAATGAATGAAATGATAATCTAGAGAATATCATTATTGTTTCACACATATTTTACATGGCACATAGGTGTGGCATAAAATATACCTACCTAGGTAAATCATTATGGAAAAAATACACTAGATATTTTGAAAATACAAATTTAATTTAAGAAATCTGCAATTTTGATTACAGCTCGTAAGAAGAAACTTACGAGTGATATTATATCGAATTATCACGTATTTTTTTAAAATGATAAAAGTACAATATTTACTTAAAAACTATAAATGTAACTAATTATAAGTATATCTACAGTATTACCATTTAGAATCTATACACAATAATATGTTAAAACTGCATACATTTGTTTTAAAAGCTATCTACAGTTTTTCTTCTGTGGCGGAAAATAATCTTGTTTCTCCATTTTCCTTTTGTTAGTGGTTGCTTTGTTTACTTGCTCCATTATTGTATCAAATTGTTTCATGCACCTTAAAATAAATATAAAATGTCATTTTATAAAAAATATATAATAACTTGTTGACAATGCAACGTACTTATCATAAGTCTCATCATTCAGGGATCTCAAAAAGTTTGAAACTGATTCGATTTCAATTTCCCTCTTCATTCTTTTATCTACTGGTGCTGCACATTGACTTTCACATCTTTTTTCCCTGTTTTACCTCAATTCTGTTCATTGCTTCTGCAATTTTGTGTGCTCTTCCTCGTCTCTGTGAAAAACAGGAATTTCAAATGTTTTTTTCCCACTTGTAAAAATTATTTGTGCTGCTGTGGATGGTTCTATGGGTTATATTATCTCTGTAAGTGCATATCCTGAAATAAATTAATACTGTATGAAATACAATCTACTTAATAAGAATACATACAAAAATTAACTTGTCAGGGTACATAGGTGTAACAAAAATATTTTCTGATTATGTATAAGTATAAATTATAACAATGTTAGTTACCTTTCCAAGAATGTATAGATACTAAAATGTAAAATGTCAATGACTACAGCTGCTTTCCTCACAAGCATACCGATTATAAGCTTCGATACTTGTTTTCATTTTCTCCACTGTACCTATATGCCCTCTTTGTATGGTCTAAATGCATTACAATCTGAGTGGATATTTTGTCAGAACAGTCTTCGTTTGATATTATATGGATCTAAGTATGCCCAAGACATATTTTTTCAAGATATCCATCTTTATGTCTTGCTTCAAGCACTAAAGAATATAAGATTATATCCACTTTGTACCTGCAAATCAGAAAAAAAAAACAGTACTATTAGTAGACTTAATACTATAAATTAACTCGAACAAACTTTTAAGTAAATAGTTCAAATTATTTTGAAGTATTACTTTAATAGTATTAAATCTGAAAACAAATCTATAATCTATACATTAGAAATGAACTTACCAAAAGTCTTAAATTATTCTCGATGTAATAGTATTTCCTTGAGTCCTATTTCTCCGAGAATACTTGAACACACTAAATAAATATGTAACTACTAACTAGACTAAAAATATTCATAAATAATGCAAATTCAGGGAGAAATCGTTAAAATTAAACACCTTACACGTCTTGACAAAATGTAAACATCCTTGTTTTTTTTTACCGCTAACCTCTAAAAGTTAAACTGTCACGTCGCGTGGGCGGACCCATCACCCGATTGGCCAGGATCCGGTGAGTTTTAGTGGCGTCTAATTTCTCCCCCGAATTAGTCAAGTTTCCTTTTTTCTTCGAGTGGGGTTAATTTGAATTAATATCATCTCTTAAACATTTTACTAGCCACCTACTTTACCAAATATTCCTCCATTCAAACTTACACCCCTTACTTTCTGATAATTAATGAATCTAGTTTTTCTCAGACAAATCAATTTGTCGGGTCTATTCTGGCACAGTGGTATTTCTTCTACAATCTAAGTTAAAATTTTGTAAAATTAGTTACTCAACACTTTTCCTCTCTCTCACATTACCATTTTTTAAAATTTAAAACTACCGCCAATTCTTGACGTATTTCCTTTTGCGTCTGCGGTCTTCGGTTTACTTGTCAAGCTTGTCGACAGAGACATGTTTGTCATACCATCAAAGCGTGGTTTCCACGTCTGGCTTTAATTTGTTAAATGTTTAAATTATGTGAACCTTTCTTATAATGTAGAGTGTTTTTTAAATTTTGGTGTGACCGTTGTCGTTTTGATGTTGTTTGTGCCTCTTGTGGATATCTTTTGTTCCAACTGACAAGTGAGTGAAAAACTTCCACCATTTTCTTTTCCTTCTGCTTAAAATTACATATAAAAAAATTAAACTCATCTTTCTCCAATTTACAGTTTTAATTACCATTTTTATCTTAATAAATTCAGAACTCAAAAAAGTCAAGCTTAAAATTCAATTTCATTTTTTATTTCGCCATAGGTCACTGACAATTATTGCAACTTTACTTTGTTCAACCCAAAATAGTATATTATATACCTAGGTTGAGAAGTAAGCCATTATTTACCGAGCACTTTTAAATCCTGAGGCGCGTAGCGCCGAAGGATATAATGTGCGAGGTTAATAATGGCCTTCTCAACCGAGGTATATATAGAATTTTTTTTACTACTAACACTGATATATTACCATATTTCATTCGATTTGATTTTTATATTAGCCATTTTCTACTTATATTTCAAATAGTTCGAAATATCAAGTAGCCTGGAAGTTCAGTTGTCTAATTGACAGATATCGTAACATAATCTCCTGACAGCTCCATACATACAAAGTACCTTCTTTCCATCTAAATTTTGACAAAATCGCATTATTAATAAGAATATTATGGGGAGTCATGAAAAGTGAGTCATACTGTATATAATTTTTTTACTAATAGCACTGTTACAATCCTTATCATTATTTGAAGTGATTAGATTTTGAAATTAATCATTTCCTACTCATTTTTCAAATAATCCGAAATGACAACTAGTCGTCAAACTAACAAGTTTGACATTTTGACATTTTCCGTTTCATTATTGACCTAGGTTTTTTTTTAATATTATTATTTACCTAGGGTGAGAAATGTTACTTCTCATTTGAGGAATGGAGTAAATAATGGTGATTTATCATGTTAGTAGTAAAAAAAAATGTTACAGCCTATGCTGGTTTCCACTAACGGGTGGTTCTTTTACTCACTTTGCAGGTAACACTGATGATGGCTAAGGTCGAAAGCGCTCTGTTACGCTGATTAGACGTCCTTTTTGGATTAAAATTTTTGCATGGAATACAAAAGTTTTTCATTTAGTAAATATGGTAGAGGTTGAAACAGGCATGTAATCTATTTTGAGTCTCGCTTGCCTTCATATTGTGTTGCGTCCATTAAAACAGCAGAGAGATCGTTTTTTAACAAAATTTAATAATAATGCCTGTTGATTCTTATGAAATTGTTGTGTATAGTAAAGACTACATAGTTTTTAATTATAAATGAAAATGATTGTGATTTTTTATAAGATGAAGACACTGTACTACACTTATTAAGTTTTAGTTTATTGAACTGTATTTCTGTCTTGGGACACATTGATGTTTATATTTATTTTACTATCATGATATAATCGTTTTGTGTTTTAATGAGAAATTGATCTAATAGGTACATTTATTTCTATGCCAAGAAATTCTCAATGGACCAGATCTAATGTAACCCCTAGTTATTTCCATTTTCCATTGCTATTTTCAGTCAAGGCTTGTAATTTGGAATTTCTTCATAACCTTGATATTGTGTAACGTTATAATAATATAAGAATCGGAACGCAGAAGTACAGGGTTTTTCCGTACATTTTGGAGCATCGCTAGAGAGATTTATAGTATATTAAGAATCAAGAACAGTAAGGATAGGTTACCGATCGACGCTCAATCGCCAATATTGGAGGAGATGGGTAAACTCCTTACTGTTGTTTTGGTCACGTGCTTTATCTTGTACCTATAACAAACTTTTAGCAATGTTTTGAATTAGTTGTTATGGATGCGTCTGTAATTATATTTCTTAATATCACATTGTCAAACGCTCGTGACATATTATTCCAAATTTATTTAGGGTTCAGCTAAACGGTAATTACTTACCGTCGAATTATCCTTAGCAGCTAGTAAACCCAGCCTAACGTTCTAAAAATAAATACGGTAAATCATTCCAAATAGCATGAAAAAGTATATTAAAAAACATTGTCTGCAAAAGTTTTAGGGTTGTTCATGAACCGCTATTTTTTTAATCAGAATAAATAAATGACCATCGCAAAGTCGTAAAAAATATCAACTTGTATTTTTTAAATGAAACATCCTGTGTACACTTCATTTATCGGATAGTCCGTTCGATGCTGATTCCGAATATACCGGATTTGATACAATGTTGGGGTTTGGAACCTTCGGCAACATGCACTAAAACAGAGCTTTATCCACAATACCGAAACATAATTTTTTGCACTCGACGCGCGTTTCGTTAACCATGTTAGCATCATCAGGAGATGATTAAGACCAAAATTAAAACCTACCTAACTCTCTTTTATACTACTGTTTGCTTAATCAAGCGGAACCAAAAAGAACCAATCCTGGAATCCCATTAGTCACGCTTGATTTACTTTCATATGCGTCTAATAATCTTCTATCAGTTATATTATGAATTAATTTTAATTTTTTAATTGTTATTCTATGATTATTATCAAAAGCATGCTCGGCAACACTTGATTTTTCTGTTCTACCATACTTTAAATGAGTTATATGTTCTTTGAATCTCGTTTGTATAGATCTTCTAGTTTGCCCAACATATTTTTGGCTACAATCCATACATCCAATTTCATATATTCCACTTCTTTCATTGCAATTTTGTCCTTTGGACCATCTAATAGTTTCTTAGTAGTATAAAAGAGAGTCTCTTAGTAGTACAAAGAGAGTTAGGTAGGTTTTAATTTTAGTCTTAATCATCTACTGATGATGCTAGCATGGTTAGCGTGTCGAGTGCAAAAAATTCTGTTTCGGTATTGTGAATAAAACTCTCTTTTAACGGATTTGATACGTCTATCTTTCCATAACATTAATGTGTTAGAATGAATGGTAATGGTGTTAGAATGATTGGTCAAATGCATTGATAAATGAAGCATAAACACAAGTTGTAAAATTTGAGATCTTACTTTTTTATCCGATGTCCGATTCTAGGAGTTCAGGAAAAATACTTTAATTCAAAGTTTTTTTTTTCCTTAAAAAAAAGTTTGGAGGTACCGTGCGTTCAATTTAACTTGATAACATTTTGATTCGCTGTAACTTTTTTGTTTTTAAAGATATCAAGGTAAACAAAATGTAGGGTTGGTGGCCAAGTTTTTTTTCTAAGTTACAGATAAAACAAACAACAATTTTCTGACATATAAGCCTACTTTATATTTTTTTAAATGGAACACCCTATATATTACTACATTTTTGTACTCTCTAGAAAAATCTAAACACATTTTGTGTATAATATCCTATACCTATCTTTAGCTGTTGACCAAATATTGACAGTTGAAAGTCGGGTATTTTGACACTTTGACAGGCTCTAAAATCTAAACCGCACAAGATCAAAGAAACCGGTTTGCACATTCCTATCTTCAGTTTTCATAAACTATCGAATGACACTATCTTTGAATTTAACCCGCGGATAAAATTAACCGGAACTTTTAAACCTCCGGTTAAATTCAAAGTTACTATCATTCGATAGCTTATGAAAACCCAAGATAGGAATGTGCAAACGTTTTCTTCGATCTCGTGCGGTTTAGATTTTAGAGCCTGTCAAAGTGTCAAAATGCCCGATTTTCAACTGTCAATATTTCGTAAACAGCTTAAAATAGGTATAGGATATTATACACGAAATGTGTTTAGATTTCTCTAGAAAGTCCAAAAATGTAATAATATACAGGTTGTTCCATTTAAAAAACTATAAAGTAGGCTTATATGTCAGAAAATTGTTAGTGTTTTGTTTTATCTGAAACTTAGAAAAAAACTTGGCCACCAATCCTTCATTTGATATCTTTAAAAACAAAAAAGTTACAGCGAATCAAAATGTTATCAAGATAAATTGAACGCACGGTACCTACTTCAAAATGTGCAGAAAAATTCTGTGCGTCCAACTTAAGGAAACGGACACTTTTCCTTTTACATTAGCATCTGCAAAAAAATAAAGATGTTTATTGAGTTATAAGCATATTAATGTCTACCTACCGCGGCAAGAAAACGTATGGCACAGCTAAGCTAGCCACAATGACGTCAGTAGCGCGCTGAAGCATGAACGCGGCTCGAGAAGTGTTAAAAACCAACACGATGGTTTATGTGAGAAAACGTTCATAGTTAGCATACAAAAAATTTATGATGTGAAGGAATGGAAAAAAAATATATGTAGGTAGTGAATCATTTACAAATAGCAACTTTGATGTGTAGTTAAGTTTGCTTCAAAATTTGTACTTTTTTAAAACAATTCTTTATTCAATTATCCTCTTTTTATGATTACAATGGTTACTAAAACTATCCTTACAGAATACTCGAATGCAGGTATCTCCCAAGCACGGCTTAGAGCCGTGGTACCGGAGAACAGTGATAATCAACAGCATGGTAGGATAATGATGGATAACCATCTAATTTTTAACAACAAAAAGCTACAATGTGAGTCTAAGGATAGTGCTCAAAATACTTTTATAAGCTTAATAAATTTGATGTAGGATCTTAGGTCTTTTACTGCTTGAGGCAGGCAGTTGAATGTTTTTGCAGCCCCAGAAAAAGTATTTTTTAATGCAACGCTGGTTCTAACGTTTCCTAGATAAATATTTTTATTTATTAAGCTTCATGTTTCATGTGTGCGAATCTGACATATATGTTATAGTAGAATTACTCTTTAACTTATTATATTATTTGTTACTTTAAACATACATTTCGGTTGTTCAATTTTTAGGATATTATTTTGATGTAATTTTATGGTGGAGTATATTATGTCGCTATGAGTGAACCAATCCAAGTTGAACATTATCCTCAGAACTCTGTTCTGTAGTATTTTAATCCTATCTAAAACCGTAACGCTACATGACCCCCATATTACAATTAGATATCTTATCAGAGAAAGAAAATACGAGTTATAGATTTGGTAGTTGACATTTGTAGTCAAAAAATATTTGCATTTATGTAAGGCACCAGTTAATGGTATAATTTTATTTGTTATATGGTCAACATGGGCATTCCAGATTAAGCTGCGCTACATTATTCAATAATTCGAAAATACTTCAGAGTGTTGCCTTTAAAATAAATAAGGTGGTACTAAATGCTTGACTTTCTGATTGCCACTTTTGGTTCTTTTATCATAACAGATCAGTCAAAATTCTCAAAACGTCTGTATGACCTGTTTATTGGGTATCTCTTTACAAATTATACCATTTCACCTCCTTTAAGATATAACTGCACCTACTGTACAGACAGTTGACAAATTTTAAAGTATTTTCGTTAATAATTATCTCAAAGAGTGCAGTTTATTTGACTTTTACCTGCCCTGCCATTCTTATTATTAAATGAAACGTAAAGGCTGTGTGCATGTACGAAACATACAAAAGATGTTTCATTTAGTATTCGTATTATTGTTCAGTATCATTTATGTATTTTTAATTTTCATAAAATACCCATTCGGAAATTGTATGTGTATTTGCTAAAAATAGAAGGACATTGCAATATTGGTTCTTTTATCATAACAGTTCAGACAAAATTCACAAAACTTCTGTATGGCCCTTTTATTGGTATCTCTTTACAAATTATATCATTTCACATCCTTTAACATATAACTGCACCTACAGTACAGTTAACCAATTTTAAAGTATTTTCGTTAATAATTGTCTCAAAAAGTACAGTTTATTTGACTTTTGCCTGCCCTGCCATTCTTATTATTGTTCAGTATCATTTTTGTATCTTTAATTTCCATAAAATTAACCATTTGAAAATTGTATGTGTATTTGCTAAAAATAGAAGGAAATTGCAATCAAAATTAATCAATTTTACCCCTTGCCAATGTAACGATAAATCGTGATTTACACTATGTCAATTGTTAAACACTACATCGATGAATCATCAGATACATTTATAAAGGAATATTCTTGTATAATAAACACTATAATAACTTAAACTGCTTTGTTATTTTATCTATATCTTCTATCTTGTTAGGTCCTATACCAACTACTGTTAAACTACCACAACTGATTTGAGTTTTTCCACCATCAAGAACTTTACACATTGTTAATTTATTTTTACATGCATTTTCATAGATGTTCATTGCATTATCACAGTTTTTGTCTATTTTGAGAACAATTTTCGGTTGACCCCATCGTATTCATGTGTTAAGAAAGGGATTCTTGTTTTGAATAAATTCTTTGTACAATAATATAGCTTCAATTTTTCCTGTTCCCATCTGTAGATCTGTCCTAACTAAGAACACCATTTTAGTATGGGCAAACTCTAATGGTTTGGATTTTCCTGAAAATATTGATGAACATAATGGGTAGAAATCTTGTAGCAGATTGTCTCATTTAATACTAGTTTGTGGCCCTTCAGAAATATTATGCTTTTCCAAGTTTTTGTTCCTGATATTTCTGCATGCACTTTTTAAAATCGCTAACCTGATTTTGACATTTTCTCCAATCTTGTGTTTCAGCAATGCATTCCTTAAAGTAAATTAAGATTGTAAAGAAACTTACTTGACAACACTCCTGATTAAAACTACTTATTGCATGTTAATATTTTTCCCTATAGTTATTTACTTATTTCTGATTTATAAGAAAAGTTTTTGTAAGTATTTTAATTAGTAAAAATACATTCTCATTTGCACATACCAGGTGGTCCAAGTATAATGGTTCGGTCAATATAGCAGTTACAAAACTTGTATATAATTTTTTTTTCCGGATCTACGGAATTGCGCGTTAATAATTGTTTTAAAAAGTGCATAATTTATTGCCACAAACCTAACTTACGTTAAGCCTTTTGTATTGAAGTGTAAGCAAACTGTGCGCTCTAAGTTAAGTCTTGAATTCTACAAGTGTGCCAAATATACACTTCTATAATGGCCGAGTTATTGTACAGGGTGGCTCGAATTCGTGTCTATGTATGGGGAACTCGAAAACCGTAAGAGATACAGCGTCGGTCAAATTAAGGCAAAATTGCGCATTTAGGTGCCTAACAATATGCCGTTTAGAAATTTTTAAAATTTCGAGTATTTCCGGAGATATTCGAAAAAAAAACGAAATTTTGAAAAATCGTTTTATTTTTTTCCTGGGCTTATTTAAAAACGGATTTCAAATTGAATTGCTCTTTTGCATTGCCACTTTTTTCGCTCTATCCGATGATGGTATTCAGTTTGAAATCCGACGTTTCGTCTTCAAGGGATCATCATCAACTTTCTTTTTTTAAATACGAACTTTAATTTTTTTATCGTTTTTCAGATGGTATTAGCGTTATTAATATGAGTATGTGTTTATTTCTTAAAAAATTTTTTTTAATTTTTATTATTATTTTTTTGAATTTATATATTTTGCTTTGGCGTAATTTTAAATAATTTAAGGTAGGTATTTTTGAAATTTTTATATTGCATAAAAGTATTTTATTTTTGCCTTTGTGTTAAGTGGAAAATTTGAGCCCGTATTAAAAATAAAAAATAGTAAAATTATTTTTTACGAGAATATAGCCATGAATTTATTACTCAAACAAGTTGCTTAGTGCAAAGATAAAATATTTTCAACTTTTAACCAATTAAAACATGTATTTAATAGAGAACATTAACAATAATTTATAATCATACTACGCGATACTATAGGTACTTTGATGGGAAAACACACCTATTGGAATTTTGCCTAAAAATCACCCATAGTACCCATAGTATCACGTAGTATGATTATAAATTGTTTATGTTCTCTACTAAATAATTTTTTTAATTGGTTAAAAGTTGAAAGTATTTTATCTTTGCACTAAGCAACTTGTTTGAGTAATAGTTCATGGCCATATTCTCGTAAAAAAATAATTTTACTATTTTTTATTTTTTAATACGGGCTCCAATTTTCCACCTAAAACAAAAAACAAATACAATATAAAAATTTCAAAAGTACATATTACGCCAAAGCAAAATATATATAAAATAAAAATAATAAAAAAATAATAATAATAATAAAAATAAAAATAATAAAAAAAAAATAAAAACACACTCATATTTATAACGCCAATACCATCTGAAAACCGAAAAAAAAATTGAAGTTCGTATTTAAAAAATGATGATGATCCCTTAAAGACGAAACGTCGGATTTCAAACTGGATATCATCATTGGATAGAGCGGAAAAAGTGACAATGCAAAAGTGCAATTAAATATGCAATCCGTTTTTAAATAAACCCAGGAAAAAAATTAAACTATTTTTCAAAATTTCGGTTTTTCCCGGATATCTCCATAAATAATCGGAATTATAAAACTTTCTAAACCACATATTGTTAGGCACCTAAATGTGCAATTTTGCCTTAATTTGACCGACACTGTATCTCTTAGGGTTTTCGAGTTCCCCATACATAGACACGAATTCGAGCCACCCTGCAGATGAACATATTTTTAGCCCATCTTGTATATGCAGAGTTAAAATGTCTATTTAATTCTGTAAGCATTACAATAATAAACAGTTTTAAATTTAAGGGAACCACAAAATCACTTCAATATGAAGATTAAAGTTGAATTATTTACATAATAGTTCAGAAAACATTAGAGTGTTAGAAAAATCAATTAAATTAATCTCTTAATAGAAGGAGGTTGCATATCAGCACAGATCTATATAGCTACGCAACAGATACCTCTTCCAATGCTTTTTTACGCGGGGCCAAAAATGTTCACCGGCTTTCGCGAGCGGGTGAACCAGTCGTCTAGGAACGGGTCGGTGCTGCCAAGTTATCACGTTGAACAATATTTCGGCTGACTTTTTGACCCGCTCAAATCATCGAGTTTTATTATTAATATTTATGTATCAAATTAACACAAACATATTTTTTTTTTAGAAAAATACGATTTTTACATTGCTTATTAAGTTTATTAATAGTAAAACAAATGAAACGGCAATTTGATTGAACAAATTTATAATATTGATAGTAGAGTTTAAAACAAAATTAAATGGTACTTTGACATGCCGATAAACATTTCAAAAATTCCTTTGATCTTCGAAACAAAATCCTGCGTGATAATATTATTACTAATACAAATAAGATATATTACAGTATAAGTTAACAAAATTTGTAATGACCTTTTACACCGATATTTAAGGTGAGTTTTAGCCTATGTTCAAGCAAACACCATTCACTGAATCTGATAATAAACTTTAATTTGACATAAGATAACATACGATTGCCAACAAAATGAGTAATACCATAATGTGATATGGAAGGTAAACTACACTTCGCGACTAGGCAACACGGCGGGGCAAAACACGTCTAAATAGGAAAGTATTTAAGTTTATTGCATTATTGGTGAGCGACACTTTTAATACCGGAGTAGGCATCTGTTGCGTAGCTATATAGATCTGTGATATCAGCAAAAGGTAATAATGTGATTTTATGGAAAAGAATAACTTATTGAAGAGCGGTGACTCAACAAGGATGTGGTCCGCCCAGTAAAACATTTTTATAGCATACCCGCCTTTGACCACCCCAATATCGAAAATATCAAGTATAAAACTGATTTTTTTAAGGAAGACATGATGCGGTATGCGGCCACTTAACAAAGGTGCGGTCAACACAATAAAATATTTTTACAGCATAACCGTCTGTGACTGTTCCGCTGCCGCCCCCAGGATCGAAAGACTAAAATATACAATCGATTTTTTAGTCAGATTTGATGCAGTGAATACAGCAAATCATGTTGACAGCATGACCGCCTGTCCACATCGCCAATATTGAAAAATACAAATATACAACTGATTTTTAGATAAAATCGGAATTATACCCATTTGTAGTTACGTCATCTAGGTGAGAAAAAACGTATAGCGTAGATATTTTTGCCAATCAGTATTAGGTTAGAACATTTACTAGTGCGTTTAGAAATTAACAAACGATGATTTAGCAGTATATTATATTATTTCACATTCGTCCATACACTTTAAATCTCAAAAAATAAAAATAATCTTGTATTTATTTATTTATTAACAAACTTAATAACAATTAACAATTATTACGATTAATCATGAATAATGAACAAACGCAGATGATAATTTTAAATATATTGGCTTTTTTCAACTGGAAAAGGAACAAGTTCGAAAGAAAATCGCACTTCAAATTGAGAATGTAAAATGTAATACAACGAGCAGTAGATGTAACAAAACTGACCTTACAAAAAATGTGAATAATAGGACGAATAGTATAAAATTAACTTACAGGGAAATATTGAAATACTGACAATTTAATTTACTGGTTCATGAAAAAAAAAATACTGCCTGGATGAATATGTCAACACATCAGAATGAAAATACCCATCCAAAAAAATCAAACATACAAATTCAAAAAAATCACAACATATTGCATTGCCAAGTTAATGTAATTGTAACGATATGATTGAATTGAATGACGATCATAAAATAAAGTTTGCAAGAACAAAAAAGCTTAATCAGTATCGTCAGTATTGCCAGTCAGGACTAAAGTCAGAGATATTGTCTTCGTCGTTGTTGTCACACTCGTAATTACAAGTGGCGGAATGTCAGAGGCATCACCCACTCGTATTGCCTCCCAAGCCTCTTGAATGATCTTTTCTGTATGCAAACATATTTTTGCCAATGATCTATAGAAATTTCGTTTATTACCCTTTCCCATGTAGCCAGAACTTCTGAAGGTGGCTCCTTAAGATTGGAAATATATTGATGGTATTTTTGTTTACATTTTGACCATACCATTTCAATTTCATTAAACTGGCAATGGTATGGTGATAGTCGCAAAATGTTGTGCTCTAAAGTGTAAAACCTTTAGAGCACAAAATATTCTTCAAGGAAGTATTTTTTTCACTAGAGCAGTTTCTGCGTGCAATACTCCATATTTGATGTTTCATTGCCTCTTCTGGAAAGTCAATATTCTTTTTCTTCAATCATTCGATCAGTCTCTGCCTTGTTTAAGATTTTCTCGGAATTTCTTCTAATAAACCAGAATGGTAACTTGCATTGTCCATGATTATGAATGACTGGGGGAAGATTCGGAACCAGCTGAGTTTTAAACCAGTTTTCCAAGTTTTTCCTGTTCATATTGTCATAATAATCATCCGTCTTTAATCCACTTTTGAATATTAAATTCGCGCCCTTGATCAAGCCATCATTGGTTCCGGCGTGGACCTCAATATAACGATGACCTTACAAAATAAAAGATCTCAAATTCTCTTAAGCATCAAAAATATTCGAAATCATTCTACCAGAACATAAATTTAATATAATTAATATGTAATGTTCCATGCACACAGTACATAGAGTCAGATTCCCTCAGATTACCCTACTTATGAATATTTTTAACGAAAAAAAAAAAAACAAAAATCATTTGGAATGTTTGGGAGGTACGGCGCTTTATAAGGTCTCCCAGTAATTCACGGCGGAACAATATTATGAGCTTCATAATCTGTGATAATCCTTAAATACGTCAAATTAATATTTTGCATTCCTAGGCTACATATTGCTTCGCTGCGATTTTTTGAGAGATCCGCGAGGGGACGTTGAAGGGCCATAGCTTCCAAACTGTCCGATTAGACCTACTTTTTAATTTTTTTTGTGCTGTTATAAAAATATGAAACAGACGGAATTATGAAGATTTACAAGGCACCAGTTTTTATTTAAAAAAAAAATCTAACAAGATAACCACATATTTTTACCTTCACTGTTTTTTCTTGAATCCGTGTGCTTGGTGTTACCTGCCAGCTACTACGAAATGATCCCTTGCAAAAGGTCCCAGTCTCGTCAATGAAAACTGAAGTAAAACCTTCCGGACCTAAATTTCTATATACTCCCTTAAAAAATTGATTATTTTATAAGCAATATTCTGCAAGTCCATCAAATTTTTTGTAATATTTGATTTTTTTCAACTTGAAGCCTATACTTTTGATCCATCTTCTTAAGGAGATGGAAAACTCAAAATATTAAATTTTTTGTTGTTGCCAATGCCAATTTTCTGGCGTACATGGAATAAATTGTGTCCCGAATTATATTTTTCAAATATTTTGTAATTTTAGTTTTGCGGACTTTTGCTTGGAAGACATACCGGAAGCGTAATCCTGATCTGATTTTATCCAATTCTTCTTTATTTGCGATCGTTGTTGGACCCAATTTTGTTGCATCTGCGGCTCTCTGTATGACATTCTCAATTTGAAGTGCGATTCCGGTTCGGACTTGTTCCTTTTCCAGTTGAAAAAATCCAATATATTAAAAATTATCAGCTGCGATTGTTCATTATACCTATTATATCTTTTTCTCGGCATTATTTAAAAATTTTCGAAATAACTTTCGACAAGTTGGCAAGCTAATGTTTTTGATTGACAGTGACGGATACTTCACATAATCAAGCATATAAAAAATTAATAATCATCGTACACCAATTTTTTTCAAAAGTTTGTCGTCACCGCCGGCCGGCGCCGTTTGGAATATACTAAACAAAGATAAACAAAAATGACGTCATTACAAATGGATGTAATTCCGACTTTAGATTTGATGCGGTCACTTAACAGGGATGTCAATGTTGCAAAACATGTTTACGGCGCGACCGCCTCTGACCGCCCCCAATAACGAAAAATTCAAATATAAACTGATTTTTTACACATACTTGCTACGGCCAGTCAACAGAGATGCAGTCAGCACAGTAAAATTATTTTTATAGCATGATCGCCTCTAACCGTCATCCAGTGGCGGCTCGTCGGGTGAAGACCCTCTTCACCAAAATAATGAATAACTAAAACTGTTGTGAAAAGTCACACCAATTTTATTTATTAATGCTCTTTGAAAATATTAATATTATTTTTCCCTTAAAAATATTCTCGAGTATTATGAAATCTATAAAAGCACTTATTATCTGGAGCTTGACAGGTCGCTTTGACCGTGCTCGGGACTGTTTCTGTTTAGTTGCATTTTCTAATCTCTATGTGTGTTGATGTGTTAATGGTTCTTTATGTATTCGAAAGAAGTGCGTGGGAAGAGGAAAATAACCAGAAAATTAGGTTAGTTACAAAAAGTCACGTAGGGTCCACGAGCTCTCGAGCCTGTAGTTGCTCTGCCGTGTTTTTATAATGCGATAATAACAAAATGGCCTTTGAGCCTTTTGTTGCTCTGCTCTGATATTACGCTCTAAAGTCGCGTCTCTTAAGCCCTAACTTACTCTGTTGAAGTTCTCTCTGCCCTTTTTGTTTGCTCTGTTTTTACTTAAATGTTATCGCGAAAGTTGGAAGAAGTTTTGGAAGTCAAAGTGTATTTTGACCACTTACAAGCAGTTCTCTAGATGGTTGTTTGTTATAGTTAGTAAGAAGTGAGAAGAGAAACGCGTAGTGATCAGACTGATTAGTGATTAATTTAAGCTTTTTAATTTAGTTTTTAACACATTGGTGTGGATATTTGACAAGTGTGTCGGACTAAGAGTAGATTTAAGTACAAACATTTGACTATCTCATACCAATACTTAAGTTTTCTTTCGTACATAGATGTTTCGTTTTTATTAATTAACATTAAAATTAATCAAATTTGGACTTGTGTTTAATGTGGGTTAATGTAACTTTTCCCGAGACAATAAATTCAGCCTATGGCTGTGGTCCTTCGAACGTTTAACCAGAACCAGTTACGCGGTTCTACGACATAACCCAAGTGTTATATACCCCTTTGTGGTGGAGTGAGAAGCATCATCCACTCCCTATCAAAAACCTTAAAATATTCATCTATATATTATAATAATATATTAATTTAAAAAAATATAATTTTTCATTAAAACAAGGTCATTTGCATACGATGTAAACATGCTCAACCAATCATACTATTATATTTTTTACAGATTCTCGCCAACCTATGATGTATTCATATGCACTTGATCCCGCGTTGTCATGGTAACAGTGACGTCATGCAGCCAGCAGACACACTAGCGGTTACAGACAGCTTGCACAAACACATTCATTGTTTAATATTTACATTTGTAACGTTTGTATTAGAATGTCTAATTCTAATATTACACTTCACATGCCCAAAATGAAGAAAAAAAACTTTACAAACAACCTCAAGAAAATAAAAAATAAAAACACCAACGGGAATCGAACCCGGGCCGCCGTATCACAGACCGAGCATTCTGCCCATTGAAACACCAGAGCACTTAAAAGCAATTCATTGCACCGTAAAGACATCGGTAAACTAGCATTTCAAAACGCAAGCCCAGGACTCGTCAGGCGGTGGACTGCTCCTCGCAAGCTGTCTATCCGCTAATCTTTTTTAGCGTTCGGCGAAAAGCCGGCTATA
>MU186882.1:33261-82814 GCA_016904865.1 Pissodes strobi
TTCGGTATTGGGCGGCAGGTGGAAACGGTCTTACAGTAAAAATATTTTACTGCGTTGCAAGGCAGTAAAATATAATAACTGATCCAATCAACGCGTCCGCCTAAAATCAGTTGTATACTTCAATATTGTGGGCGGTCATGCCTTAAACATGTTTTGCGGTATTAACTGCATCTCTGTTAGGTGACCGCATCAAATCTGCATAAAAATTTGGTTGTATATTTCAGTTTTTTTATACCTACTGGGAGCGGTCAGAGGCTGTTATGCTGTAAAATGTACTGTGTTAACCACACCTTTGTTAAGTGATCGCATCAAATCTGTCTAAAAATCTGTGTATTAAAAATGTTCAACATTGTAGGCGATCGTGCTGTAAACATGTTTTACTGTATTGACCTGATCTCTGTTGAGTGACCACAAGTTATTCGTTTCTGTACAATTAGATTTCAGCTTCTACTGATCAGCAAAATAGATTTATCCCTTAATAGGGGCACACCCACCTGAAAGATGTGAATAAAAACAAATGGGCATGAAATCAGTTTAGCCAGACAAATAGGTACCTAATCTTAGTTTAGTTAAATCTGTTTATTTTAATCAGACGTTTAGTCGTTTTTATTTAAAAGCATACAGCAAATAAGTAGGTATTTCAATACTTGTAAGGTAAATCTAGAAACAACATTGCTCATTACTATCCTCAGTACGTACTACCTATTCGTTGGCAGGTACGCCAAATCAATTGATTGTCATATGCCGAATACCTTTGCATCTGTTTTCAATTAAGAAGTTTAAAGTTGCCACATTTTTAGTTAGTAACATTAACTCAGTTATATTCATTGCAACACGTACGCGTGTGTGTGTGGTCCACTTTTTTTTATTTGTACTTAAAAAGTATAGCTAGGAGGTTGCACTTTGAGCCTTTTGTCAGAACATTTTGTGGGTCTTATGACAAATAGGCATCTTCGATTTTGTCATTTTTTTTTCTCACTAGACAGGGGGTGCCCTATAAGGGACAAGACGTTGCACGGATGACATCACAGGGTTTCAGAGTTGCGCGCGCAACACAATGTTGACAAGCACATGCGTTGTTTAATATTTTTACATTTTCACGTCATAGAATGCCCTCCGCGCGCTCCGGGGCGCGTAACAGAACTAACTCAAATTTAAAAAAAGAATCAAGCATAACCTTAAAAAAATAAAAAAAAAGTCGACGGGAATTGAACCCGGGTGCTTACTTACTTACTTATACATTCATTATCCACAGTTACAATTATAATGGCATATTAAGATATAGAGATCGCGTTTATACGCAGCTAGTGCCGCCGTTCACTCTTGCAAGCGTGATTTGCGGGGGCGCATCACTGTCACGCCTAGGGTTAATCTAGCCTATCTTCTAAAACCTAGTGGTGTGCCGTTCGATATCGCTGCAGTATACTTTCCCGGGTTACTTACCCTTTAAGCCTAATCTAGTAGAGCGTTGCCAAAAGGCTAACGTAATGATAGCTTGTTTTGAGTGATAAAATATGTGATGGCTTTGAACAGAGGAAAATCCCACACGAAAAAACCTCTTTCACGTTTCTTTGGTCTCTTGGCCAGGGGCATGTAAATGCTCTATTGTGAGGGGTGGGTAGCTGGAAATTGCATATTGGGCGTTGCCCGTTCAATCAAGGAACAATCGGGATGCGAGCTTCACCCAATTCGCCTTCCAGCGGAGCACGCAGGACAGCCAGTCAGTGAGTCTGTGTCTGAGTTCGTCGGTTATTTTGTTGTTCAGGCGGTCTCGGATCTTGATAGAAGAGCGACGTTGCTCTGTATATGGGCCCGTGTTTTGGTTTGTTCCGTGGGCCAAAGCGCACGTTGGCTATGCTTGCCGTCAGTGGCGAGCCGTGTATACCAGAATCATAGAACTTGCAGGATACCTTGTCTATGTACTCCTCGACATCAGTGTCAAGGTTTGACCAAGAGTGCAAGTCTATGATTCTAGTATAGCGATTTGCCGAAAACGCAGCTCTAAGGTAACGGTTTTGCATAACCTGCAGTGCCTTTTTGTGCGTATTTGCCACAGAACAACATACAGGGGCCCCATACAATAACGTCGGCCTGACTATGGCACGGTATATGCTGACTTTGTTCGCAGGGCTTAAGAAGGATCTTGGCCTGATCAGCATATTTAGGCTTCTCTGAGCAATGGCGTTTTTCCTGCGAATTTCAGTCATGTGCCCGGTAAAGTTCATTGGTTTGTCGAACACTATACCAAAGTATTTTACTTTTTCTTTAACGTCTACTGTGATGTCGTGTATTGTTAGTGGCGTGATGACTAAGTTAGTTCTCTTATTAGTTAGTAAGGTTAGTTCTGTCTTTGGGACGTTCAAGTTTATTTTCCATCTCGCATAATATGGGAGCAGGATGTCAAGGTGTTCTAGGAGTTTAATTTTGGCTGCCTCATGCCTGCGCGATTTGGGATTGCGAGTAAATTGCCGTGTCATCGGCGTACAGCACTAAGGAAGTGTTTGGAGAGGAGGGGATGTCTGCTATATAGTAGTTAAATAGCTGTGGGGACAATACAGTGCCCTGCGAGACACCGGCTTTTAACGGTCTAACAGACGAATTTGCCCTGTTTATGCGTACTGAGAGGCTGCGCCCGGCAAGGTATGACTGGACCAGAGCTGTCAGATACAACGGAAGCCAAGCTCCACATGCATCTTGTACGTCAGGCCGTCATGCCACACCCTGTCGAACGCCCTCTCTATGTCCAGGAGGAGCGCAGTGCTTTGGCCTCGATTGAAGCCCTGAACAGTGTCATGTGCAATTTTAGCTGCCGGCATGGCGGTGTTATGCATAGCCCTGAAGCCAAACTGCTCCATGGGCAGCACACCGAGTCCATCGGCTGCGCCACTTATCCTGGACAAAAGTAGCTTCTCCGCCACCTTTGCCATGGTGGGGAGCAGGGAAATCGGTCTGTAAGAACCGGTTTGCCTCGGATCTTTGCTTGGCTTGTGGATCATTATGATCTCGGCATGTTTCCAAGAGGATATGATGGGATACTTGTGCGATGTTAATTTGGATGCAATGTTTGAAATGATTTCGTGGTCAGGGGTGGTATCAGGCGTCTCCCTATGTAGCCCCTCCAAGAAATCAGCGAAGGCCTCTGCTTTGCCCTCGTCGGTCATCATATCATTGCCGTTGTGCTGTATAGCTGGCATGGCTGCGGCGGCTCCTCTGATTTTTCTGGCCAGGCTCCAAAGGGAGCCGTCTTGCGGACTTAAAGAATTTACGTATTGCATCCATTTGAACGACCTGTACTCGCTAATTTGATTTGTAATATTGTTTGTTAATTCATTTATGTGTATATGGTCAATTCCCGCGCGATATCTTTGCCATCTACGTCTGATGGCGTTTCGTGCCCTTATTTGGATAAGGATGTGATCTGGGAGGGAGTCTGCAGGGCGCTCTTTCCTAACAGAGTGAACTAGTATGTCACGGACACGCTGGATGTTTGAGGTAAATGATTGGACTTACGCCTCTAGTTCCTGGATGTTATCTCTTTGGCTGGGAACCACCGTTTCTTCATTAAGTCTACGCCTGAACTCTCCCCAATCGAGATTCCTGTATGAAATTTTCATTTCACAGGTCTCTGGCCGCCTTGGTTCAAGGCAAATCACGAGTGGGAAGTGATCAGAGTTCAGGTCATTTATCGCCCGAAGCGGCCGGATGTCAGCGATTTCCGTTGTAACAGCAACATCCAGGTAGGAGGGGGTAGGGGCTCAAGCAGGGTAGAAAGTTGGGATTTCGAAGCGGTGAAAAAGAAGATCTGGGTTATTCTCTATTGCGCGGTACATCATTTGGCCTCTGACGTTTGTTGCTCTAGCGCCCCACACTACGTGCCGGGCGTTTAGATCGCCAATCAACAGGGACCTCCTGTTGTCCGGGAAGAAAGCCATGAAATCATCATAGGTAAAGGGAGTGAGCGGAGGAACGTAGGCCCCCGCAATACGCAGACCGTTCTCGGTCTCAATGCAAATGTGTTCTGCTACATAACGGATGCCGTGGACTCTTTTATATGGAATCGATCTACGTATCAGGCAGGCCATGCCGCCTCCGCGCGGATTGGGCCTATCAGATCTCTCGGTCTGATAACCCCGAATCTTCAAAACAAACCAAGGGTCTATGCGGGTTTCCAATATGAAAATAACCGAGAAAGGATTATCATGCACAAATTGCTTAAACTCACCCTATTTGTGCCTGATTGAGTTAAAATTCCAACTACACACTTGAAACATGAAACAGGCATTTATAAGTTGTATTTTCCAAGCTCATCAGCGAAAAATCTCACCGTTGCCTGGACTATTGCTATTCTATCTCCGTTACAAGACTTGAGCATAGATAGAAACTCATCTAGAGCAAAAAATACCTCATTTATGTTTACTAAAGCGTTGATTTCATTTACCGTATTAGAGAGCTTATGAAAATTTGCGTTAAAACTACTATTTACAGGGTTATTCATTATATTTTGACACCCACCTGCAGCCGTAATTACAGGTAATACAAAAAAAACTTAAATTCAAAAGTTGTATGGTTTTTAATATATTATCTTTTAGAAATGTCAAAAGAAAAAAATTGCCTGTCAATTGTTAAAAAACCGCATAACCTTAATTTTTTTAAATGGAACCCCCTGTATATTATTACATATTTGGATTGTGCGAAAAAGTCTAGACATATTTCATGAATAATGTCCTATACCTATCTCTAACGGTTTTTGAAATATTGACAGTTGAAAATCGACCATTTACCAAGTTTGACAGCTTGTACAATTTAAACGGCTAAAGATAGAACAAAACACTAACTTTTTATTTAACCAGAGGTTAAATTTATCCGGGATAGTTTTTACTAATCTGTAGCCAGCCAGAGAAGCAAACTAAAAGTATTCGATAAAAAAATACCAGGAGAACGTAGTAAAAAACGCGTTTGGATTCCTAAATCTGAGATTCCAATAATCAGTCCGATCTCTTGGCCGGCAAGAATCGAAGTCCGAACTCGGGTGTCGTATCACAAGCACAGCATCTGACCACTGCGCTACGAGATCAGTTGAAAGCAATTCGCTGGACCATAAAGATATTGTATTTGTCAACAATGTGAGGCGCGCGCAACTCTCTGAAGCCCTGTGATGTGGTCCAGGCAACGTCTTGTCCTATAGGGTAAGTTTAAGCCAAAAAGAGTATTTCACTCATGCACTGCTCTCCCCAAATACGAAAATGTGCAACTTTTGGCAACCCTGTACCAGTTGGCGGTGGCTGCTAAAATTTCCTTATTTTCATGTCTTAACATGTACCTTAGTACCTTAGTACGGTCTCGGTATAGCGTTTAATCGAAGCGTTTACACGTTTCCACTAAACGCGTCATTTGCTCTTATGCGTTTACCAACATGCGGTCTACCTAGGAAAATCGACTGGGATTTTCAAAGGAAGAAGATGAAATGTTAATTACATTAATTTCAGAACACACTGTTTGACGCTGAAAATGAATTTTTTAAAAACTAAAATATTCGCGACAATGTGTGCCAAAAAATTTCGGAAAAAATGAAGTAAAGCGGTAAGTGTAGCAGAGTATATATTGTGAACATTAATAAGTGCTGATAATAGCGGAGCTTCCATGGGCTTAAAAACTGAAACCCCCTGGAACCTAGTTCATTATCTACAGTTCTTCGTGCCCTACATAAACGATAATTAAATTAAATTAATTGAAACGCTTCATCGCTCAAGTTTACATGTGGCAATATTACTTCCAGGAAGATTCTTCGCGCCAGGCATACAATCGCAGCGTGTACAAGTTTGTGCATTGCGGATTTTTTAAATATCCCACTGTCTCCTTGTTTTCCATATGCGCCAATATCGACAATTATAAACCTATATTGTGCATCAACAGGAGCCGCGTTCGTTTTTGTCATCTTTTTCCTCGATTGGCTCTAACATTCTGACAGGCACGTGACTTGGATTTTCATTTTAAATACACATAACTCGTGACTGTCAAATTTTCAGAGCAAATCGAGGAAAAATATGACAAAAACGAACGCGGCTAGGTGCTAACAAAACAATAGAAAAAAAATATTTATAATTGAAAAATAAACTTTCGATTTTTTCGGCTTAAATGTGGGATCCTCCGATTTTTTTTGGCTTAAACTACTCTAATGGAAAAACGAAAATCTGAGAGAATCAGAGATACCTATATGTCACAAGACACCATATTAACCCGCCCTTACAAGCGTTATGAGCGAATCGCTCACAATGTTTTTTTAAGCAATAAAATTGATCTGCTAGCCGCGGAACAGCAAGTAATGAGTGTGACCAATAAAGCCGGGTCTTGGTTTGTTTACTATTTAGAGGGTTTGTTTACTTTTAGAACGTCTAATATTTCCCTTCACGCATGGCCCTCCGCTTGCTACAGGGACACACCAACAAAAACTAACCCAAAATGAAGAAAAAAACTTTTTACCAACATAACCTTAAAAAAATACAAAAACACTGACGGGAATCGAACCCGGGCCTCCGGCGCCGTATCACAGACGCCACTGAACCACCACTTGAAAGCAATTCATTGCACTATAAAGGCATGGGTAAACTGAGGGTCATGCGTTATTGCTCAGGCTCGTTGGTTGCCGTATCCGCGGCTATCCGTAAATATAAAATTATCACTGATAATACAATAAGCTTGAGCGTGAAGGAATGCCTTTAGCATCGTTCATAGGAGATGACGTTATTTACAACTAGCCACAGAAGAGCAACTATTGAGCTTGACCAATAACGCATGGCCCTCAGTTTAGCCATGTTTTACGGCGCAATGAATTATTGCTTCCATGTGCTCTGGTGGTTCAGTGGTTCGACGCTGAGCCTGTGATACGGCGGCCAGGGTTCGATTTCCGTCGATGTTTCTTTTATATTTTTAAGGTTATAGTAGTAGTAGTACAACTCTCTGTTGGCCTTTTTCTTTCGAAAATTCAGCCAGAAACGACCTCTATCCGGCTTAGTAAGAGCTGGGGCGACCCATCCCAGATTAGTTACACCTGATGGATAGAGATACTATTTTTAGAGGACCCAGTATGTCGAGTATGTACCCCTGGGCCTCCGACTTGTACATGCACGGCTTGTTTTAAGGTTCGAACACCACCGGCTGGACATTCACACACATTTAAATCTTGTACATGCACGGGGCCTAACCCCCGGCTGGACGTCCGAATCTTATTCGGGGAATCTACACAGCCCCTGAAAGCCCCATGTGCCCCCAAACTAACATATATGTATATGAAGCTGGAACAAAATGGCCGATACCCGACACGTGCACACTCGACCGAAGACGAATCGGAAGTTCATTTTTAAGGTTATAATAGTATAATAACAGCAGAAGCGACAACAGAAATCCCGCCTAAAAATTTGGAGTGGGGGTTAAACTGGCCAACGGTCATCTCCACGTGCTTGCCAGTTTAGTTTACTCGCGTCTACCTACAGCAAATTTTCGACCTTCGGACCTGCGCATTTGGCAGCAGCCAGTGTTGTTCTAATATTTCACGCATGGCCCTCCGCTCGCTCCGGGGGCGCAACCAGATAGAACTAACCCAAGGCAATGCTCAAAATCACGAAAAAACAAAGAAAAAGAAGTGAAAAATATATGAATTAGCACGTACGCATGCGTGAATGCTCAAAATTGCGGTAGGTAGACGCGAATGTTTAGTTTAGTTCGAGATTTGTTTACTTCAGTCGTCGTTTGTGTGTTAATTATTATTGTTAAATATTTTTGTGAACTGTGTTTCGCTATAGAGTGTGGCCCAAATTGGGTATATATGTATGGGTATCTTGGAAACTATTAGAGATAGAAAAACGGTTAAATGGGGAAAGTTCTAGACCATTCAATTGACAAATTAATGCCGCTTTGAGAACGATTATATCTTTTTCGTTTTTGAGATATTTTGAAAAAATTGAAAAGTTGCATTTTCGAAAAGTGCTCCTTATAACGTAGTTACTCCTTTAAAACGAAAAACTTTATATACCTAACCCAAATATTGGTCGGTTGGTGGCATCAATACCTAAATATTTATTATCGGTCGGCAGTTTCTAAGAAACATGTTTGGCTGTTTGCCATTTGCTGCCCTAATTTTTTCATTACAAATCCCGATACATTTAAAAATGCATTTGATGGGTTTCAATTTCAATTATTTTTTTTTTAATTCAACATTGGAATTTCTCAGCAGCCTCAGAATAATAAATATTAAAAACCAAGACATCACCGAACCGTGAAATTTCATAGATGCTGGGCTATTACCATAAGAAGCATTAAAATAATGTGGGAAAACCTGTCAAAATTGAATTTTAAGTATCTCGGAACTAGAAGAGTAAATACAGATTGTATTGAATTTTTTTTTGGCAGTACTAGACAGCAAAGTGGGAATAATATCAACCCCACACCAATTCAATTCCAAAGAGCATTTAAAAAACTCTTTTGCCAAAATTATATGCATAGATAGCAATGCTATGGACTGCCAGAATGATTTAGACCATATATTCATGGATGTAAAATCCATAAACATACCTGAAATAATGATTGATCACCAAGAATCAAAATCTCAAGCTGCAATTCGTCTTCTGGATTATAATTATAGGAAAGGCAACAACATTCCTACTCAAAATGCTTTCAGATATGTTTGTGGATATATTAAAAAAAAACTTTAGATAATCATGACTGTTAGAATCGGAAAGTTTACAGCCAACAATTTAATAATTTAAGTGCCGATAATTTATTAATTCATCTTAAAGCGTTTGTGAATAGTCGCACAGTGGACTGCAATCTCCTCCCCAAATATTTTGTTAAATATATATGAACTAGAAAAGATATTAATTCTAATTTTGAGAATATAATTATTGAACCCTCGATTTCTCATAAATTGTATAGTCTAATGAGCAAACATTATTTTGAACATCCATGTCCTCAATTTCCAAAAGACTATGTTCTAAAATTGTTTATCTGACTCAAAATATTCTACACCATAAAACAGGCGCTGATTCTCAGTAAGGTCATTTGGTCAATGACCCACCTAATTTTAATTTAAGTTTGTTTTCTTTTAACTATCAGCGGATTTTTTTAAAAAGTGCGGATGCATTTTCATGCCAAAACTCTCTAATTTGTCCAGTTGATGCTGGATGCCCGGCCGTATTTTAAATTCACCTTATGGCTTTTTACAGCAATTAGAGAACAGAAACTAAGACGGAGACCGTAGATACGCGCTTTCTAAGAAGTTAAAAAGAGACTCATAGTTGACGAAATTGTCAACGGCCGGCCAATGATAGCCCGCAGGCCAATATAAACAGTAATATTGCAGACTCACTTCTAAGAACCAAAACTCTCGCCAAGAATCTAGATGAGCTAAAAATTAAAAACACTGATCTAAATCGATAACTTAAAGACCTTAACGAAATAAAACAAAACTGCCTTACTACCATTGATATATTAAATGCTGAAATTGACGTTTATGCAAATGACCTTAAAGAAAGCAAAAGCGACAATGTTCATCTTGGAGAGGAGTTATCGGCTTTAAGAAGCAGTGATGTCCGTAGAATCCAAAAATTAACATCCTCAAAAACCACGGCTAGTATACAAACTATGGATACCATGGACGTCGACTGCCCAAAATTACCTTCACTTATACCTAATGGAGTCCCAACAAAAAAGAAACAACTACTAATCATGAGAGGAAATAATGCCAAAGGAACGGGTGCGCTGTTGAAAAATCTAACCAATAAGACCTTCGATACAAACTGCCAATTCGATGATAGATTTAAACTATCTGAACTTATCTGTGAGTGTTCAAGACTATGTAATAGGTTTGACAGGGGTGATTTTGTACTTATTTTTATTCCAAGCTTTGACGCAATAATTGGGCGGAGCATAACGAAGGACGAAATGGACAGACTAGTACGAGAAACATCCCACACAAACCTAAATGTCATCGGATGTGGATATCACTTAAATAGACCAGTCCTAAATAGTTTTATTCATGATATTAACACTTTTGTGATCTCGTATTTGCACGGAGTTAATGTTCCGTTTGTACCACTCACTTCAGCTAACGTAAATGGTGTCATGAGCTACGATTCTAAGAAAGAACTTATCATATTTCTTGTAAACAATTACATATTAGCGCCATCTAAGAATTTTTTAGTATATCGACGAATAAAATGCAACTTAACCACCAATGCCTAGAAGAAATACAAACTATTACTAGCGATATATCGCACGCCGCATATTCTTGTTTCGTCAGACAACTACTTCTTCTGCGGGTGAAAGTAATTTGTCTTGCCTATACCAGAATGTGAGAGGACTCAACAGTAAAACCAACGAATTCTACAAAGCTGTGCGCAGCACGGGCCATGATATCATAGCAGTAACGGAGAGCTGGTTACAGGATAGCGTTGGAAACATCGAACTATTTGGTAACGACTTCTCAGTATTTCGATGTGATAGAAGAATTGACCAAATGGGTGTATCACGAGGCGGAGGAGTAATCCTTGCTGTTAAGAGGTCGTTCAAAGCAATACAGCTTGATCTCCAGGTTATTAATACCAATGTTACCAAAATTGATGAAGTAGGCTGCAAGTTACAGGTCAACTATTTTCCCCTTTTTCTCCTGTTCATTTATATACCGCCTAATATATCTATTTCCGAATTATCGTCGTTCTGTGAGTACTTTGAATCCATTCACTATCTGTATGGGGAAAATCTACTAATAATAGGCTTCAATTTACCAACTTTTACTTCCGAAAACTTCAATGCAGATTCCAGGGCGGCGATTTTAAATAATTTCTGCAATCTTTTCACATTACTCCAGTATAACACTATACCTAGCTCGTTCAATAGAATACTGGACTTGGTTTTATCCAGGTTTTCATGCATTGTGTCAAGGGACCTCTCGCCGCTTATTGACGAAGACTCACACCATCCCAAAATAAACATTGCTATTAAATTTAAACTGAATAAGAAACACAACTTTCCTGTCAATATTGAGCAATCAAGATTCAACTTCAGAGGTGCTAACTTTCCGTTATTATATAGCATGTTACTAAATTCAGACTCGGCCTATGTTTCAGGCTCCGAAAATGTCGATGAGGCCTGTGCTAGGTTTTATAAAGTGTTGTATAACATTTTTAATGTGTGCGTGCCTAAGTCAGTTATCCGGAAAAGAAAATTTCCTGTCTGGTTTACATCTACTATAATTAAAAGTATTAAACGAATACATAGAATATTCAAAAAATTAAAACGAATTAACTCAAGACACTTTAAAAACTAAGTACCGACTTCTATAATATAAAACATTTGATCGATGCCGCACACATTGATTATGTCAGAAAGGCCGAAGCTTCTATAGTAAATTACCCTACAGCATTTTGGACATATATACAATCTAGAAAAAATGCTTCGTCTCTCCCTGAAATATTTAAAAAGATGGAGAACTGGAACTGTCCGATCCCACTGAAATTGTAAACGCATTCGCTGCTTTCTTTAGGAGTGTTTACACCAGTCCGACCGATCCTGTAATTCAAAATCATGCCACCAACAGTGGGACACACATTGTGCTAAAAAACATCACACATGATATGATACTGCGATCAGCAAAAAAGCTAAAAAATAAAACCATTCAGGGCGCAGACAAGATACCATGCTTTTTGGTCAAGGACTGCATCCATGCTTTACTTCGGCCTCTATCCTTTATGTTCAACCTTTCACTCAAAACCAGTCTTTCCTATGATTTGAAAAGAATCGAAAATCATACCTATCTTCAAAAAGGGGGACATATCAGATATATCTAACTATAGACCCATATCCATTCTGTGTGCGTTTGCGAAGGTGTTCGAGATGTCTTTATACGAATGCATATTTACCCAGGTTAAAAATATTATCTCTTCAAACCAACATGGCTTTTTCAGCAGACGCAGTACCGTAACTAATTTGACACTCTTTCCCAATACGTAGGTCGGGCTCTCGATGACAGACTTCAAGTTGATGCACTTTACACGGACTTTTCGAAAGCCTTCGATAGGGTCGACCATAATATTTTTCTCCAAAAAATTAACCTAAAATGTTTTAAGTCATATTTGAGTAATAGAGTTCAATATGTTGAAGTTCGGGGACATCACTCAAATAAATTCCAGGCAACTAGCGGAGCACCTCAGGGCAGTAATCTAGCGCCATTGATCTTTCTTCTTTTTATCAGCGATATATGCAATGAAATCTCAAGTAATCTACTACTGTTTGCAGATGACCTGAAAGTCTTTAAAGTTGTGCGTTCTCCCGATGATTGTTATGCCCTGCAGGCGGGTTTAAGAGCCATCGAACAGTGGTGCAAGCTAAATATTCTGCCTTCGAATATCGGTCAATGTCTAACTATGATCTTTTCAAACACGCAAACTTCTATTGATTTTGATTATAGATTGGGTGACTCAATTGTCACTAGATGTTCTTCTTTCAAAGATCTTAATGTACTATATGACTCAAAGCTCACTTTCGCTCCCCATATAGACTATTTGCAATAGTGCCACAAAGATGCTAGGTGCTAGGCTCTATCATACGCAATTCAAAGGACTTCTCTAGCAAACAAGCGATGAAAACACTTTTCACTAGCTATATAAGATCCAAACTCGAATATGGAGCAATTATTTTCAACCCAGTTTATGACCGATATGTGGCTCAATTGGAGAGCATTCAGAGGAAATTTTTAAAGTTTCTTCCCTTTAAGTGTGATGGAATATATCCACCGAGAGGCAGTGATCAGCTTCTTCTTTTGCAGAGATTCCAGGTCCCATCTTTGTTAAACCGCAGACATTTTTTACTAACGCAGTTTATCTGCAAAATTTGTACAGCTTACATCGATAGCTCCGATTTACTAGCGCAAACTCAATTTTACGTGCCATCACGAACTACCTGAAATCCATCTACGTTTTTCTTAGCAACTCCAAACACAAACTTTTTACTTAAAGCCCCAGTCTATAGAGGAATGATCTTGTTTAATACATCATGTGGCGACATTAATATTTTCGAACTTTCACCAGCACCCATTACCAATAATCTCAAAAATAAATTTCTAATTTAATGTATAAAAATGTGTATATATCTAAGTTATTTTATAGTATTGTTACTTACAATTTAGTTTTAACTTTTTGTAATTAATTGTCTTGTAAATGGAAGTTCATTTTATGTTAGACAATAAAGCTTATTATTATTCAGAGTACATACTACAGTACCGTCGACATCGTTCCCGCATTTTTGCTGTTTTTATTGAGTAGATTCGCAATTTAAATATATTGTTCTATATCACGGTGTTGCTGAAAAAGTGTAGTATTTATGTGATAATTGAAATAGACCTTCTTTTTGGAATAATTCGCGTAATTGGTAAAAATAAACTTGAAAGGTGTTAACGACTCGATGTAGCTGCTGAGCAAAAAACTACATTCCAGTGCTTTTTATCGCACTGTAAACATATCCTTTGTAGGAGGGTTGAAACAGTGATGGGAAGTGTACTGCATTTAGTACAATTTAGAATAAGCTATTCTCAGTATTATTGAGAATCGTTTGTAGCATCTGTGGAGAAGCTGCTTCGGGCAGGAATGCTGTATTCTCATGTGACTCATGTAAGGAAAGATATTGTAAACAATGTGCCAAATTAACTGCGTCGGAGGCTAAGGTAATGGAACTTAAGGAAGCTAGAATACTCAAATTTCTGTGTGAAAAATGTAATAAATTTGACACGCACGCTTTGCTACAAAAAGATAAAGTGAAGATATTGAAGCCAAAGAAGAAATAATAATTTTATTACAACAGAAAATAAATGAATTAGAGTCATCAAAATCAGAAAACCCAATGCTTTTGTTATACAGTGAAGCTGCCCAGAGAAACAAAACAATTATTCCTAAAATAAACGTTAATCTACCAAGCATAATTATAAAGCCGAAACAGAAACAAAACTTTACAAAAACTGAAACAGATATTAAGAAGTCCATTACGCCAACAGACCTAAAAATCGCTATAAAAAACACAAGAAGAATAAAAGATGGTGGACTTGTAATCAAGTGTTCAAGTAAAAATGACATAGAGAGAATAAATTGAAAGAGTATGAGGTACAAATAACTAAAATGAATTGGCCGCGGTTTAAGATTGCAGCTTTCTCTGAAGAGATCAGTGAACACCAAATTTTAAAATCTATCATGGAACAAAATGAAATTATGGAGAATGAAGATAGTTTGAAAATAACATATGTTAAAAAATCCAGAAATGGAACATCCGTCGTTTTTGGGGAGTGCTCGCATAATATATTTAGAAAATTAATCTAAAAAAGTATATATTAACTGGCAGAGATACCCGGTCTATGAAGATATTAGTATATTAAGATGCTTCAAGTGTCAACAGCACTATCATAAGCAGGATATGTGCCAAAATAAGGAGTCATGTGAACACTGCTCAGAGGAACATCACAGAAAAGACTGTCCAAAAATATTGAAGAAATGTAGCAATTGTATCAGAACAAATACCAACTTCAAAACCAACTATAAAGTAGATCATATGGCGAGTGGACCAGAATGCCCCTCCTATAATTACTTGTTAAATATAAAACGTGGAAAAATAGATTATGGATTCACAAATGACTTTTAGTCCTCAAGAACCTATTATACTACAAAAACTGGATTCATTCGAAAACGAAATTTCTTATGAAAATATTAAATGTCAACTACTACAAAATAACAAAAGTTTAAAATCAAAACTGTTAAACGTTCTGCATTTGACCATTAGAAGCATTCACAAGAATTTTGATGAATTTTTAGTATTTTTAAGGGCGTATAATTTAGATTACTGTGATATAATAGTATTGGGTGAATCATTTGAAAGTTATAATAATCAGTATGGTATCGAGCGACGGTTACACCATGTTTTACAATAATGCCAGATATAATAGGAATGATGGTGCTGTAATTTTCGTCAAGTCAAGTTTAATATTCAGTATCACACACACCACTCTGAATAATTCCAATGTACCTGTAAGTAACATTTCTTTACAAAAAAATAATAATCACATTAATGTAATATGTCTGTACAGACCTCCCAACACAAACAAACAACATTTTTTAGAGGATCTTGAAAATTACTTAACGCTTATTAATAATAGCCAACTTGACATTCTCTTGGGTGATATCAATATAAATATTCTAGAAAAAAATGATAACACTGTTAATTCTTATATCTCTATGCTAAATTACTCAGGCTTTTTATCGTGCATTAACTCACCAACGCGTGTTACTCCTGAAGTCAGCTCATGTTTAGATCATATATTTGTTCGAAATAAATCAAACAGTGACCTATATAAATTTGATCCCTATGTGATACATGCTGACATAACTGATCACTACGCCACTATGCTGAACATAAGTATGAAAACAAATGTTATTGAAAATAAGAGAAGTAAGGTAATAATAATAAATAAATAATAATAAATAATATGTTTATTTAGCACTTGGCTAGTAATTGCAAAACTATAAATGCACAAACCACATGACATATTACTTATTAATTACTTGCTATATACAATTGCATAAGATATGTCGAAACATTGTGATTAAATATATTTACAGTTGGCGCGTTCCTGACATTTTCGGGCAGAGCATTAAAAAGACGAACCCCTTCATAAAAGTTTTTTGCAATGCGGTTGTCTTAACAGAATTAATATGAAACTGTTGTCTAGAACGAATATTATACTCGTGAAAATGGGATCTCCTAACAAAAAGTTTTTTAACAGGCAGTTTATTATTTTCTATCTTATAAATTAAAGTGAGGTTCGTCCTCTTTACGCTCTGTATAATTGGCAACCAATTTAGTGTCTGCAACATATCCTTAATAGGTGTATATCTGTCGCACTTAAGTATTATACGCATTGCTTTATTTTGTTGTATCTGTAGTCTCGGTATGTCTTCTTGGGTACAGGATATAAGAAGAGAATCGCAATAAGTAAAATGAGGTAAAACAATGGTGTTAAAGATTAACATCTTTGTCCATTGAGATAAACAATTTGAAATACGATAAAAGAAACCCAACTTTTTGCCTATTTTTTTACACAGATAATCTACCTGACCAGAAAATATCAACTGCGGGTCCAAAAAGACACCCAAATATTTAATTTCTGAAACAAAGGAAACAACCGACCCGCCTATATTAACATTCAAATATAATTCCGCATATTTTCTACAGTTTGCCTTAGAACCTATAACCATACATTTTGTTTTCGCTGTATTCAATTTTAATTTATTTTTACATAGCCAGTCATAAATCAGTATAAGCTCGTTGTTCAAAATATCAGTAATTTCCCCGAAATCTTTACCCGATACAGAAATCAGAGTGTCGTCCGCAAACAGATTTACAAAAGATTCCTTTAAAACCTGGTAAATATCATTTACATAAACAATAAAAAGAAGAGGTCCAAGAACACTACCTTGCGGGACTCCTAATACGCTTTCTATTTCACTAGAAATATTACATCCTACCTTAGTTCTTTGAAATCTGTTGCTTAAATAATCCCTAATCCACTCTAATGCTTCATCTCTAACACCATACAGGCGCAACTTTTCGATGAGGATATCCCGATCAATAGTTTCGAACGCACGTTGCAGGTCCACAAAGACACTAAGCACAACCTTGTTTTAATTTATGTCTCTTCTCCACATTTCACATACATACTGCAGGGCCGATTCGCACGAATGGTTATTTCTAAATCCAGACTGTCCAATATATAGTAATTTATTGGATTCAAAATAGCTTCTTAATTGTTGACACACTATAGTTTCAATAATTTTATCCACAACTGGAAGCAAATTTATCGGTCTGAATTCGGCGGGCATAGTTGGCTTAGAAACTTTCGGTATGGGAATTATAATACTAGTTTTTAACTCACTAGGCACCTTACCAGATGAAAGGGAGGCGTTTATTATGAGTAGTGGATAGCCGATTACACAAAACAGGTCCTTCACCAGCTTAATGTTTAGCGATTCATCACTGGTACTTTTATTTTTGAGTCCGTAAGTAATTTTTTTAAGCAGAGAAAGGTTGATAGTTTCAAAGCGCGACAGCTGGGAAGGGTTGTTTACTGTCAAATGAGAGTCCCATGGCCGTTTTTCTATACTATCTGAGATCACCACGAGACTTTGCATAGAAATTATTGAAATTTTCTTCCGTTTTTCCGTAATTTCCACCAAAGTCAATATCTTCCAAGTCTAATAGTTGCTTTTTATTGCCGATTGAATCTTTCAATGTTTTCCACATTTTTTTGCTATCTCCCTTGCACCTGTCTATATTCTGGTTGTAATATTTAGTTTTCTCGGTACGCCATATTGAGGTTGCTCTATTGCGAAGACTTTTAAAGTTATTCCAATCCCCACTTGCTCTGGTCAGACAAAAATTTTTATACGCATTGTCTCTCTTATTCTGCGCTTCTTGAACAACTCTTGTGATCCAGGGATATTTTTTTGACTTATGTTTTATCATAGGCGCAATTTTGTCTAATGCTGACTGAATTACTTTCATAAAGTCGGTATATAAGGTGTTTACGTTTGCAGATGTGTAATTCCAGTGTGCTCCTACTAATTCTTCAGTCAATTTCGAAATTGCTCTTGGATTCAAGTTTCTAAAATAAATATCCCGCGTCTTTTCTGTTGATATTTCAAACGTCAACTGAGTACCAATAATTTCGTGGTCACTCACCATGGGGAAATCTCTTGAAACCTCCTTAGCATTAAAATCGTTTGTTATTATATGGTCAATTAAGGTAGCCGACGCATCAGTTATTCTGGTTTCTTTTTCAACAATTTGCTTGACACCTGCTCCCTGCATTATGTTTTTGAAAGTTTTTGCGTCACTACTATTTTTTATCAAGTCGATGTTCATATCACCCATGACTACCGTTCTTTGCTCATGGATACAATCCTCATTTAACTTTTCTTCCATATACTTTAAAAACTCCCTACAGTTACCGTTGGGGGATCTGTAGATAGCACCCACCATGACCCTCTCTCTCTTAATTTGTACCCTTATCCATAATGCCCAGTAGTCATAGTCTACAGCCTCACTACTAACTTGCAACACGTTTTTTTAATGATTGAACCCAGATTTTTTTTTCCCAATTAATAAAAAAAATTGAACCTAGCCCCGGAGAGACGTATTGCAAAGGCCGGCCCCTGTCGTGGGGTTGTTTGAGCGCCACCCGTTCTAGCCAGCTAAACGGAAAAAGCTCGGCAGGTGTTGTACCGAGGGGCTAGATTCGCTCATAAAATTAACCGGTTCCTAATTTCGAACTATCACAAAAAAAAGAGAATAATTATCAACCAACTTAACCTATCAAGAAAACACAATCTAAAAATTTAATGGACAGTATATTTGCTACTAACAACCTATCTGAAGAAAATGGTTATATTAAAAAAAAAATGTGGTTGAGTAGACAAAAGAATGTCAAATGACTTAAAGTAATTAATAAAATAAACTGAGTACAATATGAAGATTGTACGTACAGAGACCAATTCAGTTGGAAAACCTCAGTTCTATATGCCTTATCACTAAATGCACTAAACTACTTATCAAAGTGTTCACTTGGCGCAGACTAAGGTTCTTACAACTAGATATGCGTGCGCTAATAGCTGCACTGATGGTGATAATATGCCGCAATGAGCGGACACAATGATTAGATCAAAAAAACTTGAGAAGTTAATAAAAGCACCAGATCAGATTAAAAATATGGTTAGCTTGATTCATATGATAAAAAGATAAAATTCAGAGCAGTTATATCTGCCGACTAATTAATGAAATGAAAAATTAATGAAAAGAATGAAGTTATCCAGCCCGCACTTATCTTTTAAAATGAGAAAACAAATCAAAGCAATTTGATTAACTGGTCCGATAAACCCGTGAATAAATGTAAATTAAATTAATTAAAATCAATGAGCTACCTCAATTCAATGTGTGATTTATATCAATAAAAGTAAGCGAAGATTAAACATAAGACACAATGAAACATAAAACATATACCCAAATCCCGTCGTCGAACTCTGTCGATGGCCTCTAGTGCGGGAACCACAGCAGTTCTTTAACAGAAGTTCTGGCCCAGTAGAAGAAATTGGTTTATCAAGTAAACCTCTGCCCAGCAGAAGAAGTTCTGGCCCAGCAGAAGAAGTTCTGACCCAGCAGAAGAAGTTCTGGCCTAGCAAAAGAAGTTCTAGCCCAGCAGAAGAAATTGGTTCATCCCGTAAACTTCTGCCCAGCAGAAGAACCCTGAAATAATCCAGTACGCATTAAATGACGCCCCCTTACTTTAATAAAAAAAACCATAGACCCCCTCCCTCTTTGCATAAATACATCTTCTTTATAAAACAAATTTTCCCAGACAAAAAAAACCATGGACTTGCAGTGCAATAAAGCAAATAAAAGAGATATTAAGGTTCAGGTAACTTGAATATAAAAAGATAGATATGAATCACCCCTAAAAGAATATATAACTTCCCCATATGATCAAAATTAAAGTTGCATTAAAATAAAAATTCGGATCAGGTAAAATGGAGTAGATAAGATAACACATGGGAAAAGCAAATGGCGTTATGTGCACAAAAAAATAAAAGGTAGATAAGCAGTCAATTTGCCTTAAATTAAATACGGCGACACAAGTAGTCATGGGCTGAAAACTTGACGAGTGTTTCGATACAAGGAATAATTCTAAGAAAATAAACGCCTTAATTCTCGCTTATTATGGTGATAAATGACGGCGGAAGCCACGAGTAGTGAGCTAAAATTACATTCTTCCAGAAAGGCTAGGAAATGCTCTGACAGAAATAATAAACCTTCAAAAATCTAAACCGAGAATGAAAAACGCACGATACCTAGCCCATTCCTATTATTTCGCAAAAACCTTACAAAAAAACTGGTCCGCTGTACCGAACGAGAAATATATTTAAAGCAGAGGTCCAAAAACGATCTCCGGAACATCAACCTAGGGTTCTCAAAAGGTAATAGAATATTCAAACTGAAATTAAATTATGGTTCAATAAGTCAAATGCAGCGTTTTTGCGCTAACAGAATTCTTTAGAAATATAAATCGACTCGCTGGCTGTTTACGATAATATAATGCAAATCAAGCCAAGTTAACTTAATAATAAGGTACATACATCGCTTATCAACTAAAATAGATAATCACAATGGATTCTAAAAGCTAATACGAATATATAGCTAATCTATACTTAAAATATAGGTAATTTTACATTGAGAAAAGAGGCAATTTCAAGCGAATTATTAAATTCAGAATTAATAAACCGATGAGTGCAAAATACAGCATAGGTTTTTCCCTAAATGCGGCATATAAATGAAATTTTAAAATTTGCAAAATCGAACTGTTACAAACTACCTGGCATTTCAGAAAACTTTTAATGTAAATCGTTGTCCCTCCAGTGTGTCGGCTGTTTGAATAACAGTTTACTAAATTATATTTCACAGTCTCGTCTCATATTACAAAAAACCATGTAGTTGTAGCTTGCTGCACGAATACGGTACGACGTTAAAAGTGCTGAAAAAGAAAACACTAATCCTAATGTGGCGTTGTACGCCGCCGCTCGCATCTATATCCTCAGTGTTGTTTGTCGTACGGTACGGTGCGGAAAATTTCGGAGTTAAATCGATTATCGAGTGTTTTTTTATATTTTTGTGGGTGTTATGCTGAGAGCTTTTGTTTTTTCAATATGGGTAAACATAAGAAGGATAAGAAACGTAGCATCGGAAAGAGAAAAAAAAATAAAAATAAAAGTGGACAAGCTTTTGAATATTTTACGCAAAGAGCTAATACGTAGTTCAAGTAAGTTTTAATTTTACGTTGTTTAAGTGTAAGGATTATACTATTGGATGTTAGATTATCCTCTTGTCATTGCTAAACATTCATTAGTTCAGCAAGTATCAATTGCACAATTATTAATTCTAAACTTCTGAAAGCTAAATAGGCAAGAAGAATCGTCTGTTCTTCTCGGGCTAGGTCGACGAAAAAGACAATATAAGCAGTTCTTTTATCGCTCGATCGGCTCGGTGTTTATAATCTAGCATCGTTAATTTCGCGGTCATAAGATTATAGATATTTATGACTATTTATTTATTTCTGGGACCTAATTTTTTATACAGGGAGTCCTGCTTGCATTTTATCTTAAATTTTCACACTATTGGTGAAAAAGAGAAGGTGGTTGCCACTCATTGGGGCAATCGTGCAAAAAGGGCTCGGTCACTTATTGTGTGCCAAAAAATTTTGCCACTTATTGCGTGCCAAAAAATTGTTGCCACTTATTGTGTGCCAAAAAATTATTGCCACTTATTGTGTGCGAAAAATATCTGCTCTTAGATTGGATATAAATATTGTCGGCCACTTATTGTGTGCTTGAAATTTTGCCACTTCTTGTGCGCGAAAGTCTGGCAACTTATTGTGAGCCAATAATGCCGACTTATAAAGTGTGCATACCTAAATGTTGTCGGTCACTTCTTTTGTGTCAAAAATGTCGCCAAAATCTTGCCACGTACTGTGTGCAAAAAATGTCTGCACTTAAATTGTGTAGAAATTCACTTATTAGTGTAAAATGTATTTTACTTAAGACAATAAGCAGAATTTTTTCTCTTTTCTATAGGTAGAATTGAAGTGTATTTTACATATTCCGTATTTTGATGCGTTTTTGCTTAATAAAACGTGAAAGACTTCAGGTTATAGAAGGTAAATATTTCTTACAAGCTCATCCTCAGATACGGAGTCTTCTTCGGATTTCAGTTCTTGTAATGGGGACTCAGGTGAGAAGTAGCCAGAAATTTGAGAAGAAAGGAATCCAGAGATGGTGGCAAGTACATCAAAAATAAAACAGATCTCGGGATATGATCCGGTAAGAATCATAAAAACTGGACCATCGGTAAATGAGGAGACAGCAGCATATTGGCTATCAATTTTAAAGAATGGGTTAAATAAGGACAGTAGGAAGGAACTTATTAATAAACGTGCTATATCAGCGAATTGTTTATTATTACAAGGCCCTAGAGTTAATGAGGAGGTATCTGTGATGCTTCCCGATTCTGCAGTGATGCAAGAAAATTTCTTTAGTCACAGTCAGAGCCAAATTGGTGCAGGTGTAAGTGCCTTGGTAAATCCAATCGAAAAACTTATAGAACAGGGGGATGACAGCAGTGAAATATTGCAAAAAATTATTAGCGGACATACATCATACAATATCCGTACATAGGCGTTTTTTGTTGTCAAATTTTTTGGATGCGGCAGCAAAGAAAGTTAGCGAAACAGTTCATCCACTGATAACTGGCTATTGGGGAAATTTTTCGCAAACTGTAAAAGCATCAAAGGAATGCACAAAGCTGGCCCTGGGTTAAAGCGAACTATGCCTCGCCCGCGGCCGGTTACAAAGTTTAGAGGTCCTTCAGGAAATGCTATTATAAATGCTTCTTTAAACTGGAGGCGCCAGGTTTTGAGGAAAAGGAAAAAAGAGAAGGGAGGAGGAAGGCAGACCCAAGCTCATCAAGAGATAGTACCGGGGTGCTCAAAGGCAGTAGAGGTATAATATGCTGGTAGACTTTATTTTATTAATAATTGATATATCATGTTCAATGATAGCCCAATTGTCTTAAATTGGATAAGAGGTTATAAAATAAGATTTAATACTTTTCCTAGGCAGTCTACTATTCCAAAGAGAGCTCTCTCGAATAATAGCAAGTTTCAATAAAAAAAAAAAAAAAAAAAAAAATCAGGAAGTGCTACGAATCGGAGCTATATGTCCTTGCACACATTGTGATGGTGAATTTGTATCTAATTTTTTTTTTCTGATTAAGAAAACAAAGAACCAGTGTCGATTTATTTTAAATTTGAAGGGTAAATATATTTTTAACCTCCCCATTTTCAACTGGAGGACTATAGACGTTATGTCATGGTGTTTACATGTCAAGAATCGATTCAAAGGACGCTTATTTTTTAAATAGGATGGATAATAGTTCTAAAAAATATTTAAGATTTCAACATAATAATATGCTTTTCGAATTAATTGTTTGCCAATGGGTTTAAGTACAGCTCCATTTATTTTTACAAAATTGTTGAAACCGATTGGTACTTATTTTCGAAAAAAAAGGCATTATAGTGGTGATTTATTTAGACGATGTTTGGGTGTACCGATTCCATCTACCAGTTGCCAGTATTTAGGGTTTGTTTTTGATACAAATGCAAATGTCCCTAACTCAAGTTAAAGTTAAAACGATTTTAACTTTCTGTCGAGATAACTTTCTGTCGAGATCTTATCAGGAAAAAATTGTACTATTAGGGTTGTTGCAAAAATTGTGTGTATGTTGGTCGCAGCATGCCCTGCTGTAAAATAGGATTCGGCGCATATACATAAATTCTTGAAAGATCAAAATTTTTGGCTTTATTATGTTCGAAAGGTAGCTATAATAAAAAGAAGAAAATTAAGGATGAGGTAATTTTGGAAATTTTGGAAAATTTTGGAAATGGTGGTTAGCTGGTTAGCTAGTTTAAAGGATAGCAAATTTCCCCTAAACGAGATAGAATATCAGTTGCAAATGTTTTCAGATGCCTCTAGAGTTGGATGGGGTCGAGTATGTAAGGGGGAAAAGATTAATGGTTTTTGGGATAATAAAGAAACAGAGAACCATATTAATTACCTGGAATTGCTGGCAGCCTGTCTATACATCGCATGGGAGGAGTAAAGTATGAAAATCTTAACGTTATGACAAGAGATATTTGGAACTATTGTGAAAATAATAGATTATATATCTTTGCATCGAACATTAAACTCTTATTGCAGATCATGAATCTAGGCCAGGTTATAATATATGTATAGAGTTTGAATTATGTCCATCGTTTTATGCTCAAATTTGCAAAACGTTTTTCACTCCTGCCAGCAATATTAATTCGAAATGTCAAAAATTTATTTCATGAAAACCAGATTCGAAAGCTTTAGGTATGGATGCATTTACGATATCTTGGAAAAACCCCCATTTTATGCCTTTCCGCCTTTTCCCATGGTAGCTAAGGTACTAAAGAAAGTTAAAAATGATCAAGCGGAAGGAATTTTGGTGTTGCCAGGGTGGCAAGGTCAACCCTGGTTTCCAATATTTCGTCAAATGTTAATTAAAGAACCTTTTTATTTGGGCCCTGATAAAGAGTTGTTAACTTCTCCTTCCAGACAGCCAGATCCATTATGGAAGCAGCTTATCCTGGTGGCCGGGCATATTATAACAGGCAAGCGTAAACTAGGAAGTCATTTTCAGAATTTGGTTTAGATGGAATAATTTCTTCGATTAGCGACCAGACTTTCAAACAATATGATAGTGTTTATAGCCTGTATTATATTTGCCATTTTTTGAAAATAACCCAAGTCTGAATTTAGCTTCTACATTAGAAGCATATGTTCAGAAAACAAAGGATATTCGGCCAAGTGGTTTAGATTATCTGATTTTAACAATCAAAAAAACCTTTTCATGCAGCCACGCCACAGACAATAAGTCGTTGGACAATACTGGTGTTAACCCGATGCGAAATTAACACTAATCTATATACTGGCCATAGCATAACATTCGGCCGTTTCCACAGCAAATTTAGCTTTAGCCAATATAGAAGTCATAAGAAAAGCTGCTGGTTGGTCTGAAAAATCCACTGTTTTCTGTTCATTTTACAATAGACCTATTACTCCTTCACAGGATGTTTTCGCAAAAGCGGTTTTTAAGGGGGCGGGTACTACTATAGACTAGTGATAATGCTAATATAAAAACCCGTAATTAACCATATATTTGCCGTTATTTTTATATGTTTGTTTATTTTCATATTATAATTAAAAAATAAAATAAAATAAATCTTAAATTAAGTATTTTTACGGATTTAAATTAATAAATAAAGTATTTTTGGAGGATTTATACTAAATTTGTTTTTTATTAAAAGTTTTCTGGAAGATTGGCCATAATACTTTAAACATCTACATGGTTTTTTGTAATATGAGACGAGACTGTGAAATATAATTATAAGATCAATCGACTTACCTGTAAGGAAGGTTGATCATAATTATATGAGCAGTCTCGTCGAAATATTACAAAATCCTCTCCCTTCTTTTATATTCAGATTTAAAATCCCACCCTATCTATGATGGGTTAGTTTGGGTTAGTCTTATTAAGTATACTTTCAACCACTGAGGATATAGATGCGAGCGGCGGCGTAAAACGCCACATTAGGATTAGTGTTTTCTTTTTCAGCACTTTTAACGTCGTACCGTATTCGTGCAGCAAGCTACAACTACATGGTTTTTTGTAATATTTCGACGAGACTGCTCATATAATTATGATCAACCTTCCTTACAGGTAAGTCGATTGATCTTATAATTATATCCAGGTATGACTATTTCTTCATCTGCTATTTCAGGAGTTAGATGTCTCACTCACGCAGACAACATACGGGTCTTTAATCCGCAGTAATTGATCAATCTCTTTATTATGAGATAAAAGTCCTTGAGCGTTCACGTGCAAAAACAATACACTATGCAATGAAGAAGACTCAATTGATGTTGACGGTAGTTGCTAGATATACTGTGTCCTTGCTTTAACTCTTTCTAAAGCTCTCGCATAACAAACACAGTTTTTGTCAAAAACACTGTGTCTGTAATCGATATTTGGTATTTTTAATACTACGTGCGCGTGCTTACAGTTAGTACATTCTTGTACAGTAGATTTGCATTCTTCACTCCTGTGGTTCCGATTACATAATGGACAGACAGTGTTCTGCTGTTGACAATGTACCGCCTTGTGCCCATATTTCCAACATTTATAACACCGTAACATGCCCACAAATTCATACACAGGAAAACTATCCCAGTCCATGTATACTCTTCGATTACCAACAAGACGCCGAAATACCTCAGGCGATAGTTCCAAGACAACGTTAGGTAACTGTTTGTTCTTTGGAATATATTTCCGAACAAATTTGATAAGTTATATCCTCGAAGACCGAAAGGCAGCTCTGATTTTTAACACGTTCAATAAATTCTTCTTCATTATTTACATATTTTTCCTGTACCCCAACAATGACGACCTTAGGATTGGCCATTTTCGGAATTTCAACAGTGTATTTATCATCGAGTTCTGCGATCGCCTTGTTTTGCACTTTTTCTAATGATTCCTTATCTCCACATTCAATAACAATGCTTCCCCGGCCAACAGTTTTCAATCTTTTAACTGATAGTTCGGACGGATTTATTTTCTGAATAACTGCCTGCTTTGTGACAATACTATCTTGATTGGCATGTTTCGGCCTTATTATTATTGGCTGAGAGGTATTTTTTTTAACAATATCTGACCACTGTTGTACATTTTTTGATACTGTTGTGTTGTTTTCGAGCCTCTTGAGTATTTTAGTTGTGTTTAGACCATTTTGTGTTACCTGACACTCTAACTTTTCCAATTTCTTGGCCACATTTAATTTGTCTTTAACCACTGGGACACAATCACTACAATACCAAAACACATTTATACATTCATTGACTGCCTTGTATAGACTATCCTTCATCGATAGGCACTGAGGGTGATAACATTTATCGCAGAATTTGCAAGTAACTAACTTCGTACTGACGATAAAATTTTCGAAGCATCGAGCACACACGTGTGCACCCAACGGCATCTCGAATAATTAACAACACTTACTTCCACTAAAATGGCGGACGTCGGTGTAGCTCGTTTAGTTAATCCCGCGAAAAGTGTAAATAAATGTGGAATTTGTGCTAAAAAAATTAAAGGAAGTATTCTGTGTATCAAATGAGAAAAATGCTTTCATAGTAGCTGTACAGTTCGTTGTCTAGGGTACAAGATAGTAGGTTATAACGAACTTTTATGTTCCAACTGCAATGGCGACGATGATTTGACAGCAGATGCAAAGTTGATGTTGCTAAAGAAAAATAATAGTCTCTTAAGCACTTTAGTGCTTGAATTAAACGAAAAGAATGATATTCTACGTGATAAAATTCTACTTCTTGAAGAAAAAGTGGATAATATTAGTAGAAATTCTAATAATATCGACATTTCTTATTATTCATGCCGCCCGAACCCCCCAACACCGCAATCCGACGAACTAACCCAACTGTGCAATCGCAAATTTGTGAAGGCAGTCTTACCAATAAAACAAACAAAAACTCCCATGCGGATAATAGTGGTAGTCTGTGCCAATCAACGCATGATGGATTGAGAAGAGCAGCACACATAACCTCATTAATCACTAGCACGTAAACCCCAACCCCGCCCGTCAATAGCTTGACGTTTAATGCGATGTTGCCAAGATTTACGAGCGGCTAAATAACAAGTTGCGATCCGTCAGCCGGAGTATTATTATAGCTTTGCAGGACCCTCCGCTCGCTTCGCTCGCTCCGGGGCTCTAGAAAAAGAAACTAACCAAGTGCTAACCCAAGGCTAACCAAAAAACTAACTAATCCAAAAATAATAAATAAAAAAGTCTTGCATTCGGCCGGGATCGAACCAACAACCTTGGCATTATAAGTGGGAGCCACACCGCCTGAGCCACGATATCACATTCCTGATTTGCTCAAAAAGTCTTATACCAATGCCTGAAGTCCAAAAATGTAAACAACATTGACACTATTGACGGGCGGGGTTGGGATTTACGTGCTATACTCATTAATCTATTCCCCTGTAAGTAACAACATAAGCAAAGTAAACAATAACAAAGATGCTATGTTGACTAAACAAACACCTACACAATCCACCAAAGCGTCAAAATTTACTCTCAGTCAAGTTAGCTTAGCTCTGGGGGATGCACTACAGCAATCTAAAGCTAATTCCAACAGTGCCAACGTCATTTCCCATGGAAATATTGAAAAAATGTCTGCAGAATTCTCGGGTGTACCCGATCATAAAAGAGATGTTGTGACTTGTACTCAGGGTGGAAATAAAAGTGATAGCTTTCAGGGTGTTACAATCAAGAAATGGTTCTATATCGGTAGAGTGATTAAAACAGCCAGCTGCCATTCGATTGTTGACTACATAAGGAAAAAAGCAACAATACCTAATAGTAGTGAAGTCAATGTTCATTTGCTTCGGACAGGGCCTGACTTCTCCTCTTTTCGTGCTGGTGTTGAATCAGTTTATGCTGATGAATTAAAGCAGCGCTCTTTTTGGCCTCAACATGTTACTACAAGAGACTTTATTGAGCGGAATACTAATAATGGTAATCAAAAACGTGAATTTCATAGGGGGTCAGCTCCTTTTCTGAAGGAGTGGCAGAGTCGTCAAAGGCCTAAAAGAAAAAATTGAAAACTAAAGTTTTAGATATCTACTACCAGAATGTTAATGGTTTGAGGACTAAATTAGTGGAACTTTGTAATAGTGTGGCTAATTTTGAGTATGATCTTTTAATATTCACGGAGACTTCTTTGAATGAAAATTTCTCTGATGCAGAATTGGGCTTGCATAATTTTGTAGTTTACCGGAAGGATAGGTCAGCAAGTGTTACTGGGAAATCAAGAAATGGGGGTGTGCTGATTGCTATACGTTCTCACTTGCACTCTAGAATGGTTAACCTGTCAGATGACCTCTCTGAAGAGGTGTGGGTTGCGGTTGATTCCAATGGTCTGAATAAACTGCTCTGCTGTGTTTATATACCACCGGCATCCAATGCACAACCTTACAATTTACATTGTGAAGCTGTTGAGCGTGCAGCACAAGACTAGGACTATGGTCTGTTCATTGCTGGCGATTATAACCTGCCAAACTTGGTTGGTCTAATGACTCACTAGGTACTATGACGTCCGGTTATTCTTCGTCAGCTGAATCTGTTGTCGAAACCTTCCTGTACCTGAACCTTGCCCAAATTAATGACGTCCCAAATGCAAATGGTGTTTTTTTAGACTTAGTTTTTATCAATGACCAGTGTGATAAAGTGTTATGTGCAGATGAGGCTTTAATAAAATGTGATATGCACCATCCAGCGTTACTGATTAAAATAAAATGTGATTTTAACTATGATGTTTTAGTTTTTGAGGATGAAATTTATGATTTTAAGAAATGTAATTTTAATGAAATAAATATTCTATTGTTAGATATATACTGGGATAGTATTCTGATCTCAGATGTTGACAGTGATGTTAACTGTTTGTATAATGTAATAAATGATGTCATTCAGATGTTTACGCCTAAGATTAAGATCAAAAATAGTTTTAAATTCCCTATATGGTTTAGTACCGAACTTAAGAACAATATTCTCCTGAAAAAAATTGCACACAAGAAGTATAAGGTATCTGTTAGTATGTCTGATTATGATAGGTTTCGGGATTTGAGGTCTTTATGTAAATGTCAGGCTGATGAATGCTATAAAAAGTATATTGCTAAAACTGAGGATAAGGTTTTGCAGGATCCCAAGAGTTTTTGGAAGTACATTCACTCCAAAACTAAGAGTAATGAGCTACCTTCAACAATGAGATATAGGGAGAGAACACTGACCGATGGTGAGAGCATTGCGAATGAATTTGCTGCGCACTTCTCTTCGGTATATGAGCCAGTTGACTTTTCAGCATCGGTGCCGGACACCCCGGGTATTCCTTACCAGTTTCGTAATATTGTTCATGTTAATAGGTTGTTAAAGGTTGTCTCAGTTGGATACGAATATGTCACCGGGACCTGATGGGATACCTCCTCTATTCTTGAAAAGCTGTGCTTTTGCATTGGCTAGGCCGTTGTGGCTTATATTTAACAAATCGTTGGTTTCAGGGATATTTCCGGTGACCTGGAAGTATTATTTTGTATGCCCCATCTTCAAGAACAATGGGGATAGGAGTGATATTGAAGGCTATCGTCCTATCACTTTGACATCTCAGTTCTCTAAAGTCTTTGAGTCACTGGTGAATGACTTTTTAACAAAAATCTTTCATAATGTCATTATTTCTGAGCAGCATGGTTTTTTTGGTGGTCGCTCAATAACAACAAACCTAATAATATATGAGAGGGCTCTGTCAAGGGCGTTGGAGGGTGGAGTGTCTGTTGACTCAGTATACACTGATTTCTCCAAGGCCTTTGATAGAGTTGACCGTGGTCTGCTGATTGATAAGCTGTCAGAGTATGGTGTGGGTGGCTCGTTGATTGTTTGGCTGTACTCTTATCTTGTGGGCCGTAGACAGACTGTTAAGGTCAAGTTATACCGCTCCGATGTGATTGCTGTTACCTCGGGGGTTCCTCAGGGGGGCCATCTTGCACCTCTCTTGTTCAATCTCTTCATTAATGATATAACTGAATGCTTTCAACATTGTAAATTTCTGCTTTATGCAGATGATCTCAAAATATATAAGTCTCTTGACTCAAATGGAGCGAGCAGGGAGATGCAGGATGACCTTGTGAGATTTGAGGAGTGGTGTGATAAAAACAAAATGATGCTGAACGCTCAAAAGTGTAAATGTATTCAGTTCTTAAGAAGAATATCCCCTAAGATTAATGTGTATCGTTTGGGTGGTGTATTGTTGGATAATGTTGGGAGCATTCGTGACCTGGGTGTAGTATCTGATACAGTGTTGTCATTTGCTGAACATATCACCACATGCTGTAATAGAGCGCTAAAAATGTTGGGTTTTGTCAAACGACATACGAGGGATTTCAATAATCTGTGAGCTCTGAAGACTCTGTATACCGCCTTGGTGAGGTCTCACATGGAGAATAGCACCTGTGTATGGTCATTACACTTTTCGGTGCATATAAATGCATTAGAACGCATACAGAAAAAATTCCTGCGCTATGTTGGCTTCAAGCTGCACATACCCTCAGAACCCATTGATTATCCTTCCCTGATGAGCATGTTAAGTCTTCAGTCCTTGTGTGATAGGCGCAAGATTAGTGATCAGTTTTTTGTGTGCAAACTAATCAATAATTATGTGGATTGTTCTGAATTGTTGGCATCGTTAAACATAAATGTTCCTGTAAGAGACCTTAGGGTTGTGAACACATTGACCTTGGAATATCATCGCACTCTTTATGGGCAGTTTAATTCGATTAATCGTGCTATGGCATATGCCAATGAAATCAAGGTGGATGTGTTTGGTACTCCTTTTAGTCGTATTAAGTCTTCGCTGTGGTAGTACGCACTGTTTAAATTCAAAGTGATTCAATGTGATTTTTGTATTGGTTTTTTAAAATGTTTACTTGCTTGTTGTTTTTTATTTTTTAATGTATAATTGTTTTGAGCTACACCAATTATTCCAATTATTTTATTATGTTTAATATGTAATTTGTCTCTGATAAGTCATGTTCTCGACTGTATTGTATTGTTATTATTTTCTTAGTTTTAAGTTTTATTGATTGTGACTTGTAAGTACTTTGTACGATTGGGTTTATCCCGTTAAATTGACAAATAAATAAATAAACACTTAATAGGTTGAGAGAGGTTAGGTATCAAGTTGTTTACATTTTTCGTTGTCCCAATTTTTATCAAATAATAATACTGAAAAGCAACAAAAATAACCAAAAGCTGTGTGAAAGTTAAGTTAATGTTCTGTTTTACTACAGCAAATGCAGTAAATTCCCAAAGTGCCGAATTTTCGACGTTATTTCGTTCTAAAAAGGTTAAGTCATGGCAGGCGACTGTTTATGTCCGTTATGCAGAAAAAGTTGCAAAAATACGTACGCAGTATCGTGTAATAAATGTGTAAAATGGTACCATGCGAGGTGTGTGTCGGTATCCAATGCAAAACTATCGCATATTGAAAAAGAACTCAAAAACCCCAGTGGAGAAAGGTGGATATGTGATGCATGCCGGAAAAGTGAGGTTACACTGTTACAAAATACACCGAAGAATGCCGTAAAGAAGCCAAATATGGAAAAATCAACTGGTGAAGAGATTACCCTAAATGACATTTGGATGAAACTACAAGAAATGGATGAGAGACATCGTGATCTATTCGATAAATACGAGCAGCAACTCAAAGTGAATAATGTGCTAAAAATTGAAATAAGTGACCTAAAAAAACAAATCCAGCTTGAAAGAAACAAAAATGAGCAAAACTTGCTTGAAAACAATGTCATAATTACGGGAATTCCTCGTAACAAACACGAAAACTTGAATGCAGTAATGAAAACCATAACCCAAATCCTTAAAGTTACAATTGAAAACATAAAAGTACAACGTATAGGTAAACCTGAAAATCAAACTGCACCCATCAAAGCCTGTTTTGCAAGTCAGCAGGACAAACAGGCTTTTCTTCAAGCAAGAAAAAGTAAAAAAATAACTCTAGCAGAAATGGACCTTGGAGGGAGTGAGGAGGTCTATATCAATCATGACATGACTAAACAAAATCAATATGTCTATAAGTTGGCGAGGGACTTCAGGAAGAAGAAAAACTATAAGTTCATATGGTTCTCCAAAGGATCCATTTTCGTAAGAAAGGATGAAAACTCGAAAGTAGTCAAAATACAGGATGAAGATGATTTAAACTTCAACGAAATGACGCAGAATTAAATATGAAGGTTTCCTACATAAATGCTCAAAGTGCAAGAAACAAATTTGACGACATACTCTGTTATGTGAAAAAATGCCAACCTGACGTGTTAGTGATAACAGAAACTTGGTTTTGTAACAGTGAACTAAATCACTTTGTGATAAATAACTATAGAGGATTTCATGCATGTAGAGATTCTGTAGGTGGAGGTCGAGGTGGAGGCGTATCGATTTATATTAAAGAATCCATTCCTTCAAGTGCAATCGAAATATGGAATAGCCTGGATAAATCGTGTAATTTTATTTGTATTTTCTTGCCAAATAACAATTTAAAAATATGTGCACTCTATAGGTCTCCGTCACAATTGAATAATGATTTTCTAGAGCAACTGGAGATTATTTTAAGCAAATATGGAAGCAGTAGAACTATATTGGTTGGTGATATGAATGAAAACTTGTTAAAGTGTAAAGAGCCACATGTAGAGTCATATAAAAATACAGTAGCCTTAAATGGTTACAAAATAAACAATAAAATAAATAAAACATACGCCACCAGGATCTGCATAGACTCAGTTGAAAAAGTTGAACACTTTTCTATAATTGATCATGTTTTATCGAACAAAAATATTGTTTGTGATGTAAGAATAGCTAAAAATGTGAAACTAGGTGACCACAGGGTCCTTGATATCAACGTGAGTAAAACTGTTCCTATAAGAGTTCCTAAGGTAAGAGTTCCACGACAATCTCTAAATGAGAACTTGTACAAGCAGGAATTTCAGCAAGTGAGTAGTACAACTAACATTACATCTTTTGAAGAACTAATATCTGTGGCCCAAACATGTAAAAAAAGGCCTCAAAAACTTATTATTTGAAGTACAGGAGGGATAATGACTGGATAACAACAGAATTCCTTAATATGATCAAAATTCGTGACATGTTATACGAAGAAAAAATAAAAAAACGATATAACTCTTGACATAAACAATAAATTTAATCTTCAGAAAAATATTGTAAATCAAAAAAGAAAAGAATTGAAAAATATTTTTTTTCTACTACCGTGCGTAAAATACTCACTTTACGCACTCTCTAAGATTCGTAAAATAGGCCTTTTTAATGTGCAGTGCGTAAAGGAAGTTATTTTACGCACTAGTGCGTAAAATAAAGCTGACATATTTTTTGACGTTTAGGGCAGTGCGTAAAATAATATATTTTACGCACTAGTGCGTAAAGTAATATAATATTATTTTTATTTTTTCTTATATTTTTCGATAGTAGAAAAAATTTTGTATGCTACTCATGTGTAAAGTACCCTTTTTTTATTCATGGGATTGTCGCATTCGCCTACGGCTCATGCGGCAATATTCCCATTCATAAAAAAAGATTCACTTTACACACTTGTTGCATAAATAACTATTTTTCTCAAAAGTAGGTAAACGCGGGTCAGAATCAAAAAAAGCATTGGGGAATAATAAATGACCTTTTAAAAGGCAAAAATAGCCACATTAATGTTCAGGCAATTGAGTGTGAGGGTGAGATTATCACGGAAGCGGGGAGTATAATAAATATATTCAACGAATACTTCACATCGATTGGAGCGAATATAATTAATGAATTACAAAAGAGTAAGCCAAATTTATCTGGTAAGTTTGAGGAGATCACAAATGACAGGTCAACACCCTTGGATAAAACAACCACCAAGGAGGTTACAGAAATAGTTGATAGCCTTAACAAGAAATCTTCCTCAGGTCATGACGATATTAGTATAAAAGAAATATTATTACTAAGAAACTGTGTTATACCAATAATAGTACAACTTACGAATATGTGTTTTCAACAGGGAGTATTCCCAGAGGTCCTTAAGCTTACCAGAGTCACTGCTATTCATAAAGGAGGGTCTACTAATAAAGTAGACAACTATAGGCCCATTTCTGTGGTGTCATGCCTCTCAAAAATAATAGAATCTATTCTAAAAAACCGGATATCTGATTTTGTTGAAAACTCTGTACAAATAGACAAATTTCAGTATGGCTTCCAAAAAGGAAGCAACACAATGAGCGCTATAACTGATTTTATAGACTATCTACCAAATGCTTTGGAAGAAAAATATTATGTGGTAACAATCTTTGTTGATTTATGCAAAGCGTTTGACGTAGTAGACCACAAGGTCCTACTATCCAAACTTAAAAAAATGGGTATTCAGGGAAATAACTCAAATTACTACAAACCTACCTCACAGAGAGAAAGCAGTATGTGGGCATGGATGGCGTGACAAGTAAAATCTGCATTAACAACTGTGGAGTGCCCCAAGGCTCAGTCCTGGGGCCACTCTTATACTCCCTTCATGTTCGGAATTTAGAGATTGCAGACCTTAGGGCAAGGTACTTTACATTCACAGATGATACCATTTTGGTATATAAAGGAAAAAACATTAAACTTCTTGAAAAAGAAATAAACACTGATCTCAGTCATTATCACTTCTGGCTGTTTGGTAACAAGCTGAAAATAAATGTAAAAAAGACAAATTATATGATTTTTATGCAGAAAAATATAAAAGATACTCAGATCTCTCTGAAATTGGAGAATGAAGAAATATGTAGGGTTCATTGTACAAAATACTTAGGCTTGATAATTGATGACAAAATTAAATGGTCAAATCATATTGACCATATTGAAAAGAAAATGGTTCCGATGATTGGCGCCTTGTACAGGTGCCGAAGCTACTTAAAGCATTCCACATGTAATCAAATTTACAATGCGTACTTTCTGTCTATACTAAGATATCTCATCACTGTATGGGGAACTTGTGGTAAAACACTTCTGAACAGAGTACAAAAACTACAAAATAAAATAATAAAAATTTTATTTGGTTTTGATTTTAGAACACCAACAGAAATAATATATAAAAACACTGGCTTTTTGCAAGTGTCGGAACTACTTGCCTTGGAGCAATGTAAATTTATGTATAAGGTTATAAATAATATACAAAAATCAAACAGATATTAAATTGGTAAATAATGTCCATAACCATGATACTCGAATTGTAGAAAATATATATGTCAACTCTGCAAGAACAAACGTTGCCTTAAATAACCCAATTAAAAATGTATAACAATTTGCCTAATCAAATAAAAAGCGAAAATTCGTTTGAGAAATTTAAAGCTAAACTTAAGTACCATACATCTTTTACAAACCATGACTAACTCAAATTCTTAATGATATGTATAATGTATAGTGTATAAGTATAGTATATGTTTAATGTGTAAAACCTGCATAAAATTGTGATATGGTAAAAGGTATGAGATGTGTGAGTAAAAATGAAGTAAAATAATGCACAGTGTATATTTTGTTATTCTATGTATAGTATAAAGTCCCGGTACCAGCTATTTGCTGCTTTGGTGACCTTATTCGGTATTCAGGTTAAACTTAAGCGAACAATTGTGATATGATAGTCCTAAATAATATGAACTGTATTAGAACTTGAAACTGAATAAATGTTTAAAAAAAAAAAAAAAGATAAATGACCTAATTTTTTGTGATTTAATCAAAATTGAAACTTGGAACTCAGTTCTAAATACTGATGACGTAATAAAAGCCACTGATGAGTTTTACGAAATAATTACAAATATCCGTGATAGATCGACAATTAAAAAAAACCTATTTTGAACATGAATTTAAAAAACGTATACCCTGGATAACAAATGGTTTAATAGCTAGTATTAAAAATAGAGATAAAATGAAAAACAGCCTATTAATCGCCTTCAAAGATCCCGACTATCAAACATATAAAAATATAGAAATAATTTGCACAAAGTAATACAAAAGTGTAAACCTGATTATTATAAAAATTAAATCGAGGGTGCAGGATGTAACTTGAAAAAAGTATACAAACTGATATCTGAGGCAACAGATAACTCATCGCATAAACAAAAAATATTGCCACCCATTAAAAATAACTCCAACGATTTCTCAGATAACAGAACCCTGGCAAATTACTGCAATGAATATTTCACAAATATCGGTATCGACATGCTTAACAATATTGTTGTTGTTAACCATTTTTTGAATCTTCAGAGTCGCAGGAAGACACTACAAAAAGAAAGCTAAGAGTCATGCACGCAAATGTCAGATCATTGCGAAACAAAATTGGCGAACTAGAAGCATTTATAGCGGACAAGAATGTTGACATACTCTGTTTGACTGAGCATTGGTTAACTGTAGACGAAATTGCGACTGTACAGATCCCTGGATACAAATTGGCGAACTCTTCTACTAGACAGCACTCCAATGGAGGTGGAACGGTTATCTTTGTAAGGAAAGATTTCAATTTTAATGTGTTGGATGTATGTGTAAATTTTAATATTGAAAAATGTATAGAGCTTTCTTGCATATATATCAAAGACCTTGACCTCAATTTTTTAACTGTATATCGCTGCCCATCTGGCCAGTTTGACACATTTTTAGATTCCTTAGAGCAGCTACTAACTCTTATGGGTACGAATAGGAAAACTATTGTAGCTGGTGACTTTAATATAAATTTTCTTAATACAAATGGCAATGTTCTGCAATTATGTGATCTATTAACAAGCTTTAACTTAAAACAGGTAATCCGTGAGGCCACAAGAGGGAAAAACTGTCTTGATAACATTTTTCTTGACCATAACATAGAGGTCTCCTCGGCCACAGTTCTTGACCTAGGTTTCTCCGACCACCTGGCACAGCTGGTTGATTCTGTGATCCCAATAAAAAGCAAAATTGTTACTAAAACCAAAGCGACTTTCCGACCCATCACTGAGAGAGGTAAGCTGCAGTTTTACAAGAGGATGAGTGAGATGGAGTGGAACTTTGTGAGTGATCGTAGTATGAATGTAGATGAAAAATTTTCTAGGTTTGTTGGCATCATGGAAAATGCATTTTTGGAATCTTTTCCAGAAAAAACATATAACGTAAGATCAGATAAACCACAAAAAATCAATTGGTTTAGTGATGAATTAAAAATCATGCGTGAACAGCTAAGCTTTTTACATAAATTAAGCCGACAATATCAAAACACTGACATTTCTGGGATGTATAAGGAACTACAACGCAGATACAGGGCAGAAATACGCAAAGCTAAAGTTAGGTCCAACAACAACTTAATTCAGACATCTAGCAACCCGCCACGAGCCATGTGGGATATAATAAACAGTCATCGGGGAGTCTCTGGAGATATCAATCATCCTGAGAATCATACAGTCACACCAGATAGCTTTAACCACTATTTCGCTGAGATTGCCTGCAATTTAGTCAGGGACATACCATTTGTAGAGTTGTCTTTACCTAATACAGTCAACCACAGCTCGACAATAAATAAATTTACCTTTGTTCCGGTTTCTATGAATCAGGTCCGGGATATCGTAGATAACCTCAAAAACAAAAATAGTCGCGATATCTTTGGTTTCAACGTAAAAATAATAAAATCTATTAAAAACATAATTATAGGTCCTCTTACTAGATTGATTAACCTGTGCTTTAGTGAGAATATCTTTCCGTCAGTACTTAAAAAGGCTATTGTAGCGCCCATCTTTAAAAAGGGCGATCCTCGGCTTCCTGACAGCTACAGGCCAATCTCATTACTTCCAATTGTATCAAAGGTGGTGGAAAGGTGTATGGTTCTTCAGGTTGTCAGTTACTTTGAGGAAAGGGAATACTTTTCTGAATGTCAATTTGGCTTCAGAAGGGGCAAAAACACTGTATTAGCTATTTTGGACCTTGTCTCACACATCATTGATTCCTTTCACAGATGTGAGTTCAATACTGTCCTGTTGTGCGATCTCAGCAAGGCCTTCGACTGTGTTGACCACGGCATCCTCCTGAAGAAACTTGAGAATTACAACTTTAGTCCTGAGAGTGTCAATTTAATGCAGTCTTACCTGTCAAACAGGAGACAAAGGGTGAGGGTATCTGGGGTGGTGTCAGCAGAGAGAGTGACTAACATTGGGGTACCTCAGGGCTCTGTCCTGGGACCCATACTCTTTCTGATATATGTTAATGATTTGCCGGCCATAGAAGACAGTGCCAGGTACACGCTCTTTGCTGACGACACCACGGTGTCTTTCTCTTCAAGTACTCTTGAGGGGGCGCTGGAGGGTGCCTTGGGCGCACGGGAGAGGGCTGAGGAGTGGTTCAGGATGAATAAATTGCTTCTGAATGCAAATAAAACACAGCAGGTGGTGTTTTCATTGAGGGATGTTGGGGATGTGGGCGGGGATGTTGAGGAGGTTGGGTTTCTTGGTGTCCGGATGGACCTGAAACTGCAGTGGGGACCGCACATTGATAGTTTGTGCACTAGGCTGAGTAGAGCATTATTTGCCCTGCGAAATCTGGGAGATTGTGTATCACGGGATGTCATGAAGGTCGCATATTTTTCCTTGTTCCACTCTCATCTTTCATATGCAATACTTGCTTGGGGCCATTCTGCGGAGACATACCGACCATTCAGACTGCAGAGGCGCGCAGTGAGAATTTTGTTTGGGCTAGGTTACCGGGACGATTGCAGACAAGCGTTTAGAGACCTTAGGATCCTTACCTTGCCGTCCCAATTTATCTTGGATGCTGTTTGTTACATAAAGACCAATCTGAACAGCTTCCCTTCCCACGAGCTTGTACATTACTACAATACCAGACACAAGGGTGACATTATTCCAGCATACTGGAGGCTAAAAAGGTGTCAGACTGGCACAGGTTACTGGGCCAGTAAGTTCTATAATTTGCTTCCTGAAAGCGTCAAGGGACTTGATTTTAAAAATTTTAAACTTAGAGTTAAGGAAATTTTAATCGGGAATGTATTCTATAGTGTTAATGAGTATATGTCCCATAGTTTTAGAAATAATGACATCTGAGATGAGTGCGGTAGTATTATAGCATTTTGTCATGTGCATTATATTGTATTTTATAGTATTTTATAACCATTTAATAGGTATACTGCCTTATAATGATTTTATATTAATTAATTAATCTGACCAGCATTCTATTTGGATTTTTATATCTTGACGTGTGTAAGCATTTTTATTGTACTAACATGAATAAAGAATTTGAATTTGAATTTGAATATTAAAACCCCAATTAATGAATGTAAAATGACATCCCATTCTTTATCCTCCTTATTTTTGAAACCTGTAAATAGTATGAAATCATAAAACAAATATACAGCCTTAAAAATAATAGTGCTCCGGGTATTGATATGATGAGTGTTACTACTATTAAAAAAACACATACCTATTTAATTTCTCCCCTTGCATGTACATATTATAAATTTAATTTTTAAGAGTGGCATAGTCCCAGACCAGTTTAAAATCTCAATAGTGACCCCAATTTATAAGTCGGGAGATAAATCAAATATTGGAAACTATCAGCCAATAAGCTTAATAAATAACTTCGCTAAGGTATTTGAGAAATGTCTTAAAGACAGACTCTTAAATTTTTTGCAAATAAATAACATGCTGTCAATCAATCAGTATGGGATTATTGGTGGTGTGGGGACCACTGATGCGTTGTATCAACTGACTAAACTGACTAAACAAGTAACAGATAATCTGGAGAATAATAAAATGTGCATAGGAGTGTTTCTAGACTTGGCAAGGGCATTCGACACGGATCCTCATGGCTTGCTTTTGGATGTTTTGCACAGGTGCGATGTTAGGGGTGCTGTGTTGAAAGTCTTTATCTTGATAGTAGAAAGCAGTTAGTAAAAATAGAGGATACTTTGAGTGATCCCTTGAAAGTCAGAATACGCGCTCCACAGGGTACTGTGTTGGGGCCACTACTCTTTATTACATATATTAATTCGCTAACAGATCTAAAATTAAATAACTGCTCCATAATATCTTATGCTGATGACTGTTGCTATCTTTTCTGGCAAAGATTGGTATTACAAAAAACAGCGCAATTAACGGAATTAGTAAAATAAAAGAATGGTTAGACACTTTTAAATTATCTCTCAATGTAAAGAAAACAAATTACATAGCCTTCTCACTAAATGACAGCAATCATCCAAACTTCGAACATATTAAATTAGATAACTTAAAGAAGTTTCCTCAACAAAATATTTGGGGATTATAGATGATAAACACTTAAAGTGGAACCAGCAGGTTACTAACCTGACGAAAAATATAAGAAAACTTATTTATAAATTTTACATTTTAAGAAATATTTTGACAAAAAATCTTCCGATCTCTGTTTACAAAACTATTGTCGAGGCATTAATGAGATATGGCATTGTTGTGTGGGGAGGCCTGTATGAAAACGCTTTGAAACCATTGAATGTTGCGCAAAATTATATTCTAAAAACAATTTATAAGAAGAATAAACGTTTTTCAACTGTACTCCTCTACTCTGAAGAGGTATTTGATGTACGTTCTATATACGTCTTAGAAATATCTTCCTTTGTATATAAGAATCAAGTTTTAAAGAACTACATTATTCATCCATATCATACTAGAGGTAAGGAAAATATGCAAATAATCATACCCAATAGTTGCTCAAATGCTAACCTTCGGTTTGCAAATTACTTGGCGCCTAAAATTTATAATCTTATCCCTTTGGAAATAAAAAATGTTACCAGATACAAATTATTTAAGATAAAATGTAGATCTTTTATTTTTGATAACAAACATAGTTTTATGTCGCTTTTCTGATGCTGAATCCAAAATTTGTTGTAACAACAATGTTGTTACATTTTTAAGTAATGTCTCTCTTATTTTTGTTTCAGCCTAACAATTATATAAGTCTAGTCTTGAGCACATACAGATGTTCAGTCATCTAGGTGCTTTCTGAAACATTGGTCCTAGAATATTGTAAAATAGTATTTAGTAACTGACAGTAGGTTTGTTTTTGCTTTTTCATACATCTCAAATAATTTTGTATAGCTAGCTCTATTTATTAAGCATCTATAGTATTGTAGATCTAGTGTATATATAAATAAAATAAAAAAAAATAAAAAATAAAATTATTATCATTAGAACGTGTGTCATATAATGACATTCATAACTATAACACCCGCAATAATACCCACTTTATAACCTCAGCCATACGTACATCAACTGGTGCTAAAAGTATTCTCTCGGATGGCCTAAGACAGTACAATAATCTCCCGCAGCAACTGAAAACATTGAGAATTGAACATTTCAAGTCATCCCTCAAGAGATATCTTAATGAATTGCTATGATTGATATTTCCTTAACATAGTTTTGTGATGTGTGACAATTGATTATTATTATTAATTACTTGTTCTTGTATAATATATTTTTTTCTCTAATGTAAGTAAATGTTTATTGTAAGTCCTGCAAAGCATATCAATGCTCTCTCTGGGTCTAGATATATTTCTCTTTAATAAATCATTGAAACCTTAAAAAAGGCAGTTAGAATCTTGCTCAACTTAAAGAGGAGAGACTCATGTAGGGGAAGGTTTAGACTTGAGACTTCTGACAACTTATGGGCTTTATATATGTGAGTGTCTTTTATTTCTGTTTAAGAGGGGGGAGAGATTTGTTGAGTTTAATTCACAAAGAATTATTTCAACTAGGTTCACAGGGTTTTGCCCTCCTCAACATAGGCTTACAGCTACTCAAAAAGGTCCTACCTACTCATGTATTAAATTTTTTAACACATTGCCAAATAATATTAGGCAGCTGGAAACTCTTGGCGCCTTTAAGAAATCTGTTAAAAACCTGCTTGTAGAAATTGAACCATACACAACACAAGAATTTCTGTATCATAGACCTGCTGAAGTTTGAAGTCTCCTGCAAACATTGTTTCTGGTGTGTTGTTTGTCGTTCCTTGTATCTATGATATTTTAATTGTTCTAGGGTCCATCTGATGAAACCATTTTATCCCATTTTATTGTTATTTTTTTTAACTCTTTTTGACTAATATATTTTTTTAACTAATTATACAAGCTGTTATAAGCCAATTTACGATTTAGGATAGGCTTAGATAGGAAATTAGTTCTGACATAATTTTGAAATAATTTTTATCTTGACGTTATATGTTCAATTGTATTATGTTTATGACTATGCAATTTTTCATTAATATAGACCATTTGAATTTGAATGAGGAAAAATCGGTTTCGTCTTTTGCTAAGAGCACTCCTATTTGATGATATTACAGACAGAGAAAAGCATAGGAAAATGGACAAACTATACAAGAAGTATTTGACAGATTTCTGGAAAAATGTAACTCTAATTATGAAATGGGTCAGTATGTTACAATTGAGCATATGTGGGAAATGTGCAGCAAAGTATGGTATTAAAATTTATTCGCTGGCTGATGCTGAAACTGGTACACCAGTAACATGGAAGTGTATGTAGGTAAGCAGCCAAATGGCTCATTTCAAAAACATAGCAGTTCTGCAGTACTTGTAAAACGTTTAGTAGAACCTATTGCTAATACAGGTCGTAATGCTACATGGGACATTTTTTTACTTCAGTCCCACTAGCAATAGACCTAGTGAAATATATGAAAACTACATTAGTGGGAACTCTAAAAAAAAAAACAAGTGTGAGATACTGCCAATTTTTATCACTACTAAATAAAGAAAAGAAAATACATGTTTGGTTTTGGCAAAGAATGCCTACTTACCTCCTAGGTGCCAAAGGAAGAAAATGTTTTATTTAGTGTGGTCAACTATGCATGATAAAGATTTTATTGACACTAGAACAGGTAGTGCTCAAAAACCTGAAGTTGTCACATTTTATAACCAAACAAAATCTGGTGTAGAAATGAATTATTTATTAATCCAAAGATCACAATAAAGGATATAGGATACGTCACAAAGGTCTTAAGAACTAAGAAAACTAAGAACTACCAAACTAAAATTGTAGGTAATAAATTCATCAATACTATAGAAAGCGTTATTTAATAATATGCATTTTAAACTGGTATAGAATTTATTATTGCTAAGTTCTCTTATGTTATTTGGAATTTTATTAAACAGTATTGATTGCCCACTGTCATTTTGGTGTGATTCAAACAAACTTCCTCTAAATATATCTAAATGTAAGATTATGACAATTTCAAACTTGCATAACAACTTGTATCATGATTACTCCATTAATAATGTCATTCTTAACAAAGTCGACTCTGTCAGAGATCTGGGAGTTGCTGTTGACAAGAAACTCACATTCACTAAACATATTGATGAGGTAGTGAACTCATCTTTGAAGACCCTTGGACTTGTCATTAGGTCAACAAAAGAGTTTAAAAACATTTACAGCATCGTTACTGTGTATAATAGTCTTATTAAATCCAAATTGTTGTATGCATCCTTAGTGTGGTATCCTAGTTATGACGTACATGTTGATAGACTCGAATATGTTCAGTGCAGGTTTTTGAAGTATTTAAGTTTTAAATTAGATGGAGTTTACCCCCCACGAGGTTATGACCATCAGCTGCTCCTTGATAGATTCGATTTCCTATCTCTTAAGCAATGTACAGTTTTAAACAGCCAACTTTTTTGTTCAAGCTTTGTAATAACAAAATAGATTCACCAGAGCTCTTAAACGATATTAACTTTTATGTTCCTCCTATGCATACTAGAAGACATATCCGCTTTTATCTTGAAATTAGACCTACTAATTTGGCAAGAAATGCACCTTTATATAGGTCATGCTCATGGTTTAATACCTTACACACCAACAATGATATTGATCTATTTAATACTTCTTTAGCTTCCTTCAAAAGGCTTATTACTCCAATGATTTTGACTATGTAATTCTCTCAATGTAACACAGTTAAATTTAATTTTATTATTTGTTTTTGTTATTTTTTTTTCTTCCCTCCATCTTTTTAAACTTGTTAGTTGTATATTTGATATTATTATACCTCATATTATACTTAGTGTATAAGATAGATATTAATTTTTTTTTTATTTGTATTATCAATTATTAGAATTTTAATTGTCTTTGAATTGGGTTATTTCCTGTTACACAATCATTAAATAAATAAATTACTGGGTCAATTTAATCTGAGTGTACCCGATCGTAGGGGTAGAAACACAGAAGTGTTTCACGTGCCCTTTCATCATACTAATTATGGCTTTAATGAAACAATCACAAGGTTGCTTAGGGCTGCTAATCTTTATTCTAATGAATTGGACCTATTTATTTGTCCATCAATCAAAAAGTTTAATACCTCTTTAAATAAACTGCTGACACTGTGATTAGGTTATTCTAATTTATTTTTAGTTTTAATGGCAGGCACATTGAGTGAGACTGAATATTTGTAAAACTATATAACTGAATATTTATGAGCTTGTTTTTTAAATATTAGATAAAATGTTGGATACGTTGAAAGATAAATAAATTAATAAAGTATGGTACCAATGTAATAAGGATTTAATTTGTACAATTCTAGGCGATGAAGATCATCTTGTACGTTGCTGCCAACTCTTGTATTATATTCATGGTAAAAGTTTTGTGTTCTAAACATACAAATATTCTGTTTTACAAATTTGAGTAACTCAAAAATATACAAAGAAGGCAGTCATTAAAGATTCATTTTTAAAAGTATCTCTACATGATTGCCGATACCCAAGGCCAAACATTGCTCTAATAGCTCGTTTTTGTATTCGAAAGACTCTGATTGCAGCTGAAGCGCCACCCCAGAGAATGACGCCATAATGAATTATGGATTCGAGATATTAGATGTGGTTGACAAACTAAAATCTGTACACTCTGTGCCAAGAGTAAGTTGTAGATGGTCACTTACAATTTTTTTCAGGGTTTTAAATATTGCTGGCATATTAGTTATTAAGAGAATACTGGTATTGAAATGTCAAGACGAAATTTTTTAAGAAGCTGGCTTTCGAGCTGATTAGGCCACACCAAATGTTGCGAGTAAACATAAAAAACACTACCTGTATTGTTGCGTATCCAAATTAGGGACCATGTGGGGATTCGAGATGAAGCAGAGCCTCTAGCAATGGAATGAGAATCTAATAAATATACCTACTGTCCTAAAAGGAAAAACTGAAAAACTATACAAAGTGCTGCAAGCCAAATTGTAGAAAGCTTTACTCTGTAAATGTATATAGGTAGATCGTGTTTGTGTCGTTCCGCGTTTTTTGACTGTTTTTTGTGGTAATACATTAGTGTTTAATATTGAAAATTACAACATGGACCTGAATAGTGATGGTGGTAAAAATGGTGATATTGGAAAAGGGACTAGAACAAGTACTTCTGCAGGGGGTGCTTCTGTTGGGTCTGTGAATTACAGCCAGGCTGAAATAAATAGAATAATTGGAGTCGATAAAGGAATTTTACACTCAGGTACAATTGGTAAAAAAAGTAACAATACATTGAATACAGAGAACAAGATAAGGCATGGATCGTCTCAACAGCAAAAAAGGGATCATAATATCAACACAGCAATAAATTCATTTGAAGGGAGTTTTAGCACGGATGTCGCTAATTTGAATTCGGATAAAATTTTTAAGCCCCGAAATTCCGTGACAAGAACCCCACCAAATTTAGAAAGCATTAACCAACAGGGAACAAGCGAAATTGATAATGAAGTATTTGATAATGAAATAATGTATCTTGCTCACATGAATCCTCAAAAAAGACCACGATCCAGTTCAAGCCCTACTTCCATGGATAGAAACAAACTAAAAAAACATAATCCCCGAAACATTGATCAAACAACAAGTTCTACTAGTATCAAATCACCAGAAACAATGCTGAATGAAATTCTTGATTCGCTACAAAGCATAGAAAAATATAGTGAGCCTAATGAACTAAGTAACACGCAAATTGTTCATTCCGCCCTGTTTGTGATTCACAACCATGTTACTATGTTAGCATTTAAAATTGGAGAAACTGAAAAAATCAATTTAGAACTAAACTATCGCATGCAACAATTAACTAATGGCAAAGCAGCAGCATCTCCCATCAGTCAAGTTCAAACTTTGGCAAATACACCTCAGTTTCTGCAAAACACCAAACCTTCTTTTTGCGATGTCTTGAAGTATGCTCCAGCTTGTAATAATCCTGAAGCTCCTACAGATACAACAAACTGGAAAACCCCCCCTCTAAAAAAATCAAAGCATGAAAGTATAGTTAAAATCAAAGGACAAAAAGACTCTAGGGTAGTAATACAGGAAATCAAAACAAATATAAAGTCCACAAACATGACTGGAAGTATTAAAAAAGTAAAGCAGTTACAAAACGGAAGTGTAATTGTTGAATGTCATAATGAAGAGCAACAAAAAAAACTAAGTGAAAGTTTGACCAATTCAAACACAAATGTCGAGGTAAAAAATATTAGAAATACGGACCCGATGGTAATGATAACTGGCATATTAAAAGGATATACACCTAAGGACTTTGTCAGTGAGTTTATCAGTGAAAATGATATGTCACATGTATTTGGTAAAGATGTAGAAAGAATGTTTAAATTTATTACAAAAAAGCAATGTAGAAACAATACCAAAGAAAATTGGATTTTGCAGACATCCCCAGAAGTATTTAGGTGGCTTATCAGAAACAATAACCTTAGGTTTGACCTTTGCCCAGCCTATGTAAACGAGTACACCAATGTTGCGATGTGTTTCAAATGCTGCCTATTTGGGCATGTTGCTAAGTACTGCACATCCAATGAATGCTGTCATAAATGTGGAGATGCCCACAATTTCCAAGAATGTAGTTCCACTTCATATGATTGTCCTAATTGTAAAAGATCTAAGTTGGAAGACAGAAATCATACAGCTCGTGATCCCAATTGTCCAGTTTATCTGCAGCGTATTCGGAGGCTACAGCAATATACTAATTACACCAGTTACAATTCGGAAACTTTTTTATAAGGGAAGTTAAGAATACTGAAGTTTATGAAGGTGACCTACTTTGTGAGGAGGCCAATAGGAAAACTGACCTGCAATTTACTATAGCATATCAGAATGCGCGTGGCCTAAACAGCAAGACCAGGGAGTTTTATCATGCAGTGCAACTGACTGAGAATGAATATGACGCCATCGCCATAACAGAAACCTGGCTTTCCAACACCGTATATGATAGTGAGTTTTTTCCTGATAATTTTCTTGTCTTTAAGAATAGAAACAGAAAAGATACTGAACGTGGTGGAGGTGTGCTAGTGGCGGTTAAGAAAACCTATAGGTGTATATTGTTAAAACTAGATTTTAACAGTCCCGATATAGATTTAGTGGGTATAAAATTGTATGTAAATGATTATCTGTATATGTATGTATTGGTAATTTATATATCAACTAGATGCTCTATGAGCACCCGAGATGATTTTTTTTCATACCTGGAAAGTCTTGAATACTTGTATGATGATAATTTTGTTATTGTTGGTGATTTTAATATTGCTCGGTTGGGAGATTTTTATTCAGTAAATAGTAAAGACTCAAATGTGGAAATGCTACTTAACTTTATAGATTTCTTGAATTGTCAACAAGTAAACAGGATTGTTAATAAGAATAACCACATATTAGATGTTGTATTGACGGGACTTCAGTGTCTTGTAACAGGGAGCACTTTTGGTTTTGTTAATGTAGACCATCATCATCCACCTTTGGGTATAGAAATCAAATTAAAAAATGCAAAACAAAGATCTCTATCCAACAATGGTGATACCACTAGCAATTTTAATTTTCGAAAAGCTGATTATTGTGCAATGTACCAGTTACTTCAAAATACTAACTGGGACGTGAAATCATTTAGGGATATAAATTTGGCTGTTGAACATTTTTATGATAAAATCAATGACATTTTTAGAATATGTGTACCAAAAAGTAAATCACCTGTGCGCAGGTATCCTGTATACTTTAGTAAGAGTATTATTAGAGACATCAAAGAGAAAGATAAACTCAGAAATAAATTTAAAAAAACTGGTAGTCTATGTTATCAAAATCAATATACTGAGTTACGCTCAAAAATAAAAAGAGACATTAAAAGTGTCCATGAACAATACCTTAACAAAATTCAGCTTGATATTAATCAGGATCCAGGATCTTTTTGGCAGTATATAAATAATAACAAAAAATCAACAAGTACTCCTAGTAATGTGCCTTTGGATGATGTTGAATACACTGAGGGCCGGAGTATCTCAAATGCCTTTGCCTCATACTTTAGCTCGGTGTACAATGATAACAATATTCACAATCCAGAAAATATTGACATTTTTGATGTCTCTGATGTACTCTGCATTACAGAGGTCACATATGAGGATGTCTGTGATGCTGTGAAAAAACTTAAAATTAACAGAGCAGTTGGGCCGGACAACATCCCGTCCTATATTTTTAAGGGCATGATAGGATTTCTGGCTGAACCACTTAGAGACATATTTAACCTTTCACTTAAAAGCAATATATTTCCGCAAAAATGGAAAGAAACTCGAATATGTCCAGTCTTTAAGAGTGGTGATAAATCAAATATACAAAATTATAGACCTATTTCCCTGTTGTCCTGTCCAGCAAAAATATTTGAAAGTGTTATATATAAATATGTTTACAGATATGTATCGCATAAGATTGGTGTATATCAACATGGCTTCCTAAGTAATAAGTCCACAAGCACTAATTTGTGTAATATCACGCAGTATATAGCTGAAAGTCTAGACAATAAATTTCAAGTAGATGTAATTTACACAGATTTTGCCAAAGCTTTCAATAAGGTGTCTCATACAATTCTCTTGACAAAATTGAGTAAGGAATTCGGATTTCATGATAACTTGGTAGCATTCTTTAAGTCTTACTTGGAGGAGAGATATCAAAGGGTTGTTATAAGAGGATATTATTCTGACTACTATTTGGCTACATCTGGTATCCCACAGGGTTCAAATCTTGGACCATTATTGTTCTTAATGTTTATTAATAATATAGTAACGGAAATAACAAATTCAAATATATTGATGTTTGCAGATGATCTGAAGCTATACTCAAGGGTTTGTGATGGGGTAGATTGCCAAAAGCTGCAACTGAATCTTAATAAGTTACATCAATGGACACTTAAAC
>MU186883.1:4886-16796 GCA_016904865.1 Pissodes strobi
GTTGGAATAACGAAGAAATGGCTACATCACTAGTGGTTGCGCTTCGTGGATCTGCCCTGGAACTGTTACAGACTATTCCCATCAGCCAACAGGGGAAATATGACATACTTGCAACTGCCCTGGAGAGACGATTTGGGGACCAACATAGAAGACAACTGTATCAGGCACAAGTTAAGACCCAACATCAGAAGCCTGGTGAAAACCTGCAAGAGTTTGAGGCAGACATTAGATGTCTCATTCAATTGGCCTACCCGGGAGCGACAGAGGAATTTCAAGAGGAACTTGCTGCCCAATATTTCGTGGATGGTATCAGAGATCCAGAAACTCAGAAAATGCTACGCCTATAGCCAAATTTGATAACAGCAGTGAAGCTTTGGGTCTAGCCCTAGAAATCGAGCCGGCCTGTAACATCTCCAAGCCAAAAATCAGGGCCGTATCCATTTAGGAAGAAAAGCCGACAAACAGCTGTGAATTAAATGAGATGGGTGAAATTTTGAAGAAATTAACGGAAGTTCTTCAGGCCACGGGTAGATTCCGGGACCCAATGGAAGATAGGCCACGTAACCGAAATACATCAAATCAGTGCTATAGATATAGCAGGACTGGGCATTTCAAAAGAGACTGCCGAGTACAACTACGGTCTAGATCTCCATCCAGAGACGCTAGGGCCTCCAAGTCAAATCAGGAAAACTTCAATTAGTCAACATTGCGGGGCGGGTGTTGGCTAAAGAAGATAAAGCCCCCAGGATCGTCTCCATAAAAAGCCTAGGAAAAGCCGCCGACAGTCTAACTATTACAGGAAAGATCAACGGAAGAGCCATAACAATTACTGTTGACACTGGTGCGGCGGTATCTTTGATAAGGTCCAACAGAGTAAATAGAGTAGAAGTCCTACCCATATCAAAGAATGTAGTTTTACGTACGGTTACCGGTGAGACAGCTGAAGTACTTGGAGAAATGGATATTGAACTTCAATTTGGAAGAATTAAATTACACCACACAGTGTTAGTAGCCGACATTGAAGACGAATTTATTTTGGGAATGGATCTCATTGGCCAACATGGATTCTCTTTTGACAGCAAGCTTAATCTTCTGAAGTTTGGCACCGAAGAGTTCATCCTTAACAAAACAGACGATGGCACACCGACTCAAGTAGTGGCGGCATGTACTGTCAGAACAAGCGGAAATACCGAGCAGATAATTTCTGGGAAATTGGAGAAGGATTTTGGAGGCTGCATCGGACTTATCCAACACCACGATTTGCCTTGCAAACACCTCGTAGGCAAAGCACTAGTCAAAACCGACGGCGAAATACCAATAAGGATAGCAAATATTTCATCCAATTCCATTAAAATCAATAAAGGAGATGTAATAGCCACTTGCTAGTCGGTGCAGTGGGTAACCAGTTGCGAAAAGCGGTCCGAAGTAACACCCACAACATCACCTAAAGAAGTCCTAGAACATTTCCAGGAGTCGTGGCATCATCTGTCTTCCGAAGTACTCAAGAGAGCTACACAATTTATCAAAGAGCAGAGCACAGCCTTTGAAAGGAAAAATGGCAATACTGGAAGAACGAACATCATAAAACATAGAATCGACACTGGAAGTGCTCACCTCATACGGCAGCATCCTCGGAGGCTACCAGTGACGAAGCAGCAAGAGTTACCACATTAGTCAACAAAATGCTTGGCGACGGAATTATTGAAGAATCATCAAGCCCATGATCGTCTCCTGTTGTTTTAGTCACCAAGAAGGATGGGACTACCAGATTCTGCGTGGACTATAGAAAGCTCAATGACGTCACCAAGAAAGACAGCTATCCACGTCCCAGAATTGACGACACGTTGACGATACTAGCAGGTTCTCATTGGTTCTCAACACTAGATTTAAAAAGCGGCTACTGGCAAGTAGGCATCGACGAACAAGATAAGGAAAAGACTGCCTTTTCTACCGGAAGTGGTTTATATCAATTTAAAGTTATGCCCTTCGGACTATGCAATGCCCCCGCTACTTTTGAGCGTCTTATGGAAGTTGTTCTACGAGGCCTCACTTGGAAGGCATGCCTGGTCTATCTTGATGATATAATGGTAATGGGGAAAACTTTTGAAGAGCACTTACAAAACCTGCATGAAGTTTTTACTAGATTCAAGAATGCTCAGCTCTTACTGAATCCAAAGAAATGTTTTCTTTTCCAACAAAAAGTTGAATTTCTCGGGCATGTCGTGTCATCAGAGGGAATCCAAACCGACCAACGGAAAATTACAGCAATCAAGGACTGGCATCGTCCTCGCGACAAACATGAACTGCGGAGCTTCCTTGGATTATGTACTTATGTAAGATTTGTTGAAGGATTTGCAAATATAGCTGCACCTCTACATAGGCTCACTGAGGAACGAGCAAATTATAACTGGGATCATAACTGTGATTCTTCGTTCAGGAAATTAAAAGCGGCTCTATGTTCTAGTCCAATATTGGGATATCCGGAACAAAAGGGTAAATTTGTATTGGACACAGACGCAAGCAACACCGGTATCGGAGCAGTTTTATCGCAAGTACAAGCAGGAGAAGAACGAGTTATCGAATACTACAGTCGAACACTTTCGAAACCTGAACGTAACTACTGTGTAACCCGAAAAGAGCTTTTGGCAATAGTACGGTCTGTTGAGCATTTCCATCAATATCTGTATGGACACGAATTTCTAATAAGGACTGATCATGCAGCACTTAAATGGCTTTTGGATATGAAACAGCCTGAAGGACAGGTAGCCAGATGGCTTGAAAAGTTACAGCAATATAAGGTTAAGGTTAAGCACAGGGCAGGGAGATTGCATAATAATGCAGATGCTTTATCCAGAAGGCCATGCGAGGATAATTGTAAGCATTGCCAAAGAATAGATCAACGAGAAGGAATTACTCCCATTAGGCAAATTAAATTTGAGGTTGATCAGCAGTGGACCACAGAGCTACTTAAAAAGGATAACTTGAGGATAATGAAATAGCATTATTGCTAAAAGCTAAAGAAGAACATCAAACAAGACCAAGCTGGAGAGAGATTTCAACTAAAGGATTTGCTTTTAAAACTCTGTGGGCGCAGTGGGACTCCCTGGTGGTGGAAAATGGACTTCTTAAACGAGCCTAGGAAAGCGCCGATGGAAAAGTAGTGAAGACACAGTTAGTGGTACCAAGGAAGAAGATATCGGCAGTTCTGGAAGAAGTTCATAATGGAAAGTCTGGTGCTCACCTCGGAGTGAACAAAACGATTGACAAGATCCGCGACAGATTTTATTGGATCAACTACTGCCAGAATGTGAAATCGTGGTGTCGGCAGTGCTCAACCTGTGCCGCAAGTCAAGGGCCCAAAACAAGATCTAGGGGAAAAATTAAACAGTATAATGTGGGCCTACCGTTTGAACGTATCGCCATTGACGTAGCTGGCCCTTTTCCAGAAACAAATAATGGTAACAAGTATATTTTAGTGGCAATTGACTACTTCAGTAAATGGCCTGAAGTATTTGCGATCCCCAATCAAGAAGCTGTTACCATAGCAGAGGCCCTCGTGAATAACGTATTCAGCAGATTTGGTGTTCCATTAGAGCTGCACTCAGAGCAGGAACGCAACTTCGAATCCAAGGTTTTCCAGAAAGTCTGTGATTTACTCAACATCCACAAAACACGGACTACCGCCTTACATCCACAATCAGACGGCATGGTTGAGAGGTTTAACAAGATCATTGAAGAACATTTGTCAAAGGTCGTAGATGAACATCAGAAGGATTGGGATCAACACATACCACTATTTTTAATGGCCTATAGATCAGCAGTCCATGACACGACAGGATTAATACCAGCCATGGTTTTATTTGGAAGAGAACTCCGTTTACCATGCGACCTATTATTTGGAAAACCAGACAATCCAAGAATGGAAATTCAAGACTACGCGGACTCCCTTGAGGAAAAGTTACTATACGTCCATGAATTAGTCAGAGAAAACACGGAGAAAGCCAGTGACAGAATGCAGACACTATATGATCTCAAAGCTAATTCTATGGGATATCAGATGAACGATAAAGTCTGGTTATATGATCCGCAAAGGAAGATCTCTCAAGCTAACGCCAGTATGGGAAGGACCCTATACAGTTATCAAAAGAATTAATGACGTAGTGTATAGAATTCAGCGTAGCCCCAGAAGCAAACTTAAAGTTGTCCACCTCGACAGGCTGAAAGCATACCACGGACATGAAGTATCTGATCGGGACGATCAGGTTTAAGAGGCAGGCAATGCCACGAGCAACAACCATCCGAACGTTTTTGTGCTACCCTATAGAAGTGGCCTTGAAGCGTACCGTGTCTATGTATGAGTCATCGCCGCCCGGCCGGCCGTGAATATTCAGAAACGCTGGAATTATCTCGATGGACGATAATCATATAGAGTGAGAGTTTTATTTGGTTTTGGCGCAGTAACTCCGCATGCCTTTCATCCTTTCAAAATTCGATAGATAGTTGTTTTTTCAACTGCGGTCATGAAGGAACACTGTTAAACACTAGCGTCGATGCTTAAATTTTAATTAAGATCTTTTCATTTAAGCTTTAGCTGTTATTGTTTGACGTTTTGGGGAAGTTATCTTTATTATCCTGTACTGATGCACGACGTGTATTACCGCCTTTAGTGCCACTTTGGCATCAAAGCAAGAATTCCGCTTTTTACATGAAAATATTATATATACATCCAGAATAGAATCCATTAGATGTATATATGCAGATTACAGTTTTATTTGTAGAAATGAGGCAGATGTTGTTGGTTTATGTTATATCCATACGATGACTATCGCGTGCCAAAACCATGCGTTGTCTTTCACGTTCAGCTGATTTTCAAGCTTTTTTCTTGCCATCGTAATGTGATATACATGGCTCATCGTTACGTTTCTTTATACTCATATCCTTCACACATGTTCGTGACAGTAACACTTATAAATATCTTGAGTTTTTGTCTTATCTTTAAGGAACTGCGATCGCCTAAACTCTTGCTCTTGTTGACATCGTTTCAATTACTTTAGAGATTTTAAATGAAGTAGGGGAAAGGGGGGTAATATCGCGCAGTGAGGCAATATTGCGCACCACAAAATAAAAGAAACGAAGAGCGAGAAGTGAAATCTGGCAACACGTACGTTGTTCCTTATCGTTAGCCACTATGTTGAACAGGTGTCGGCTCGGCTCGCTGGGAGCGGGAGCATTCAGTTGACCGCAGTAAATCGAAGTGTTCGTACACGTGTTTTCCTTACAATTTTCAGTGGTTAAGAAATAAGTGAGGTAAGTGTACCTTATACAGTCATCGATCTTTCGTATATACAAATATTTTCTAGCATATTTCGAGGACCTATCCCTATGTTTGTTTTCTATTTTTATGCGTTAACAACGAAATTTTGGTTAGAAAAACAAACCAAGGTCGATATGGGGTAATATTGCGCAGTGCGCGATATTACCCCACACTGCGCTCCATTGCCCCATATTATTGACTTCAACATGTTTCCTAATTTCAGATGGTCAGAAACTATCAAAGAAAGACCCAACGACAGAGCTGGACCATTGAACAGCGCATTAATGCTGCAAGAAATTTCCGCGTTCCCGAATCAACACTGCGCCACCATCTAAAACCTACAAGGTTGGCAGAACCTGGATCAGAACCGCTTGGGGAGGACACCTCTTTTTACGAAACCACAAGAAAAAGAGTTAGCAAATCACGTCATGAAGTTGGCAAATTTATTCTATGGCGTAACTCCACGGGAGCTGAGAAGAATAGCTTTTGACTTCGCAGAAGCTAATCACCTACCTCATAAGTTCAAGAAGGAATCTAGGCTAGCAGGAAAAGATTGGCTGTCGTGCTTTATATAGAGAAATCCCGAGCTGAGACTTCGACAACCAGAAGTTACAAGTCTCAATCGTATATCCTCATTTAATTCTGAAGCTGTAGGAATTTTTTTCAAAAACCTTGAAAAACTATTGACCAAGTTTAAATTTCAGAGTAATCGAATCTAGTACAACCACTGTCCAGAAAAAGTCTGGAAAAGTTTATGCGAAAAGGGGACAGAAACAAGTCGGCGTTGCCATTTCAGCTGAACGAGGTCAAACGATTACCATCTTATGCGCTGTCAGTGCAGCAGGGACATACGTTCCTCCAATGATAATTTATCCGAGAAAACGGATGTCTCCTCAATTAGAAAAAGACGGCCCAATAGGTTGCATTTATTCCTGTTCTGACTAAAGTGGATAAAACATTTTCAAAATTATGTGAAAGCTACGGAAGCTGACCCGATTTTACTTATCATTGACAACCATGCGAGTCACATTTCGTTGCAAATTTATGATTTTTGCAGAGAGCATCACATCGTGCTCCTTACAATTCCTCCTCACACATCAAATCACCTCCAGCCTCTTGACGTTTTTTGGCCCACTAAAGAAAGCTCTGTTTGCTGTGTATGACTCTCATATGATTTCGACTGCACACGAAAGGATCACTGTTTATGACGTGGCTCATTTATTCAATCAAGCATACATGAAGGTTGCAACTATAGAAAAGGGAGTCTCAGGATTCAAAGCTGCTGGGATATTTCCTTTTAACCCAGAGAAGTTTACCGAAGAGGATTTTGCAGCAGCTGAGGAATTTCGAGAACTGGTCTTGGTGCAGAACGTGATCCAGCTCCTCCACACACTTCCTCGATATCTGTAGATGCTTTGAAAGCAAAACCGTCAACCTCTGCAAATGCTCAGGAGCCACCTACACCAACGTCTTTAAGTGTTGAAGAAACCACACCATCGACATCAAAATCAAATTTGCCATCACATTCAGGTGTCAAAATATCGGATCTTGTCCCGATTCCCAAGAAAGTAGTTAAGGCAGTGACCAAAAGAAAAACATCAACAAAGCAACAACCCGAAATTTGGACTTCCACACCAATGAAGGCTACTCTCCTGGAAAAAGAAGCTAAGCGAAACCAGAAAAATGAAAAACAATACAAAAACTTCAAGCGAAAAGTGAGTGCAGGTGTAAAAGTACAGAAAAGATTCAAAAAGAAAGTGAAATCCGATAAAGAAGACACGTCGGATGATAATTCTGATTCATCCTTCAAAGAAGATCTTTCTGATGACAACAACTCAGACTACAATGAATTTGCTATTCACGAAAAGCCTCCTGTAGCCAACTAAATATGTGTCATATGTGGTGAATTCGGAAAGAATTGGGAACTTTGGTTCCGTTGCGTAAAATGTGCAGTATGGGTTCATTCAGTATGTTCTGCTTGGGAGTCTGCAGCAGGATACACATGCGATGATTGTCGACTTAGGCTAGGCGCCGCTACAAAAAAAAATAAAAATCGAAACGTTGTTTGTAAGATTGATATTATGAAATCATTCGACTGGATGTTGGCTCTTTTGCTCTAATCATAGCATCACTTATTGTCGAAACATCAGGTAGTTTTTTCAGCGTCGGTGGATTTTAATCCAGTAACAATATATTCGTTGCTTTCCAAAACAGACGTAATTAACGCGCATGTATGCTGTCTCCCAGTTTTCACTCATATAAAATCTACCAGCACGTATATAATACCAAGAATAAAGCTTCAGGCGTATTCTTAATTTCTGTTTTGTTCGACTGAAAAATCTTGCGTTAATTTCTTCTAATCTTCGTCTTCAACTGTTTTCTTCTTTTTATTCTTATTCTTAGTTTTTCAAAGCACTGTTTTCACTTATTTTAATATTTTTTATACTACCTTTGATCCTTTGCTTCTTTTAGCCGTGTTAACAAAGTCTGTAGCAATAAAGTTAGCACTTCACCATAACTATTCTTGTTGGCTTGTTAATTCGAAGGGACCAGTGGATTGTTCCATTTTCAACTTCAAGTTTTTTGGAAGCTGACAAACTTCAAACTTTCGATAGTGGTAGATACTGATGAACCTAATCACTTTACTGATTACAGTGGAAATATATTCGGGAAAATTGATGCTTGGGTATAAGCAAGAATCAACAACTGTCCCTAAAAAATCTACTAATTTTTGAGTTAGGGCGTACTTTAGAGACTGATACAAAATCGTCATATTAACATAAAATAATCACATAATTTAACAATATGTTGAAAGGAACCGCAAAGTTAACTGAAAAGTGGAATGAAAAATTTAAACAGTACCTTATAAGTAAATTTGAACAAAAAGTAAATCTAATATCGCGTAAATCTTCCCCCAGCTTGAATTACGGTAGCACATCTTCGAGGGATACCTCGAATTAGTTTACGTGTATTACATTAAGGGCTTATTCAAGTTCTTCTAGGGTATCTGGCGGCGTATTATTTCTTGATGCCCTTCCGCTCCTTTCGAACAATTTTTAAGCACATTTGAGTGAAACCTCCAGTAAGGTTTCTGGGGGTTTCGAGGTATTAACGGCCAATCTAAAATGGCGGCTAAATTTTTGAACGTTACAGACAGACGTGATCCCACGAACACATCCGGTTGCCCCCCGCCTTGATACCGGCGTGAATGGGGTGTCTACTGGCTAGGACACCCGGTTCTTCCTCGGGGAGAAACAACAGTCGCTGAACGATTGCCACGTGTTGGCCCAATGGCGCTGCACAAGACGTGTTGACGCTACCGAAAACGAAGCGGAAGTGTGGTGGGTGTATGCACTCGAGCATCGAGCTGATCCTATAAACGTTGTATTCGATTAAGATCCGGACTGAGCCCTGGCCATTCCATAGTGGCTATATTATTCTGGCTAGGATCAAGCGTTGCCATGCATAAATATGAAAACTCCTCGTCCGGGATGATCGCGAGACCACACTGGTTCTTCAAGGAATCATTAATGTACCTGCTTGCTGTAAGACTGACAGTTCTAATGACAACAAATTCATTACGATCGTTTATCCAAATGCTGCCCCATATGATGATTGAACTGCCTATATATGCCTCCATACGCTACTGTTTTCCTAGCACAGCTCATTTTGCATTCTCCACGCTCTAACTCTCTTACCCGTAACGTGAACCTTGACTCGTCTGAAAGGATCACTTTATTCCAGTGCCCTAATTGCCAACGTTTATGTTCAGGTGCGGGTGCGAAGATCTTTTGTTGATGATTTCTTATCAACTTGGCTCCCGTTTTGGCTCTGGTAAGCTCTCGAAGCGGGTTGGAAATTGTTGCGAAGTGCCTTAAGTCTCAATGAATCATCCGGGAGGATTGTTTTTCTGTGGCGACCCTGTTCTGGTGTTCTAGTAACGAGACCAGGCTCGAAATACCTTTGCCACAGCCTCCCTATTATTGGCTGAGTCACGTTAAGCTGTTCAGCTACATATCCCTGTTTTCTACCTTCTTGTATTACTCTGGCGACTTCTGCTGGATCCAGATGTTTTCTTATTGCTCTTTTTACCACGTGGCATCAGTATTTTGTGCTTGAATTATAGTAACTGACAATAGATGTAAAATAATTTAAATTGTGTAGTCACTCAAAGTATCCTTCATAGTCGACTTGTTTATTGACTGTTTCGTAGAAACTCACTAAAAACCAACGGCTTTAGGAAACATGATACCAGGACGGTTGATTAATAACATACATTTGCCTCAATACTGTAGTAAATTTCGTGGGAAAAAGCGACACCTTAAATCTTTTGAGTTGGGTATTTGCATTAAAATTAGATCTTGATCACAAATACGACATACTAAAACAATTTTTCTTCAAGTGTGTCGATATAACCCAATTTTCATAATCAATTGCAATTAGTTCGATTTCTAAAGCAATTCAGGTGTGTCTTCATGTGACTAGGTATATGTTTACCTTTTATACACAATTTTCGTTTCTATGGTGCGTTTATCTCATTATTGTAAGTATTCTGTCAATATCCCGTCATAAATCCAATCTCATTCTTGCTTAATTTATAGATGTGCTGTAAAAAGTAATAAAGACTAAGTTTCAAAGAATTATTGCAATCTAATACTGAGGATTCCCCCAAGGTTTTACTATCTATTTTATAGCTTTTCTTGTATTGTTCACCATTGTTTCAAATAATGTTGATGCGTCACTTATGCAGTGTAGCAGATTTTATTTTGAAATTATAACCAGGGTTTCAAGGCTTAATGAAATCCGGTTTTGTTCCAAAACAGTTAAAACTGTCAAGCTCTCATCAAAATAATCTTGACTTAAAAAAAATTAATATGGAAAATTTATAATGTTTTCTTTTGTGCAAATTTTTTATGGTGTTTGTTTCCAATATCAACTTCATTTTTTTTATTTTATTTTTGGAAGCACCCCAACTAATTACGAGAGTTCATTGCAGGGAATTTATTTATAAAATGACAATTATTATTATTATTGAGAACTTATGATTCATATTTTTTTTCCTAATATCTTCCTAAGTTCTGTCGGGAGACTCCGAGAAAACCCACGTTGACACATTGGGGGCAAACTTCACGTCGCTCCCAACCTGATTTATATCTGCATTTTTTAGAGTTCTTAGAAGCTCTCGGATAGTTCGTAAATGCTTTGAGATTTCAAAAATCGATCTCTTAAAATTATAAAAAAAATCACGATAATAGTTTAACATTACACTATGTCTATCTCCTAAACCATGACACCTAGAATTGAGCTATTTTGACTAAGCCTTGGAATTACTCAAGCGTACCCGATTACTCTCAAATTCTCGATCCGAATTCCCACGTACTCTCATCCCCAGTTTCATATTATTCATGTATATTGTTATATAATCCCAAATTATAACTATCTACTGCTTGTATTCTAGATAGAACTACTGCTAAAAAGTGATTTGAAATTGGACGAGTTGATGTTATTCAAATTAAAGATTTGATACTCGGCAGATGGCGCTGAACGACAACTTGCTGTTAAATTAAGAAATACCACTAGCAAGTTCCAAAATGATGTACCTGGATATCGAATTAAATCAAAATAGGTTAAAGTCCAAGTCGGAGTTGGACGCCACCAAGTTTACGTTTGTTGGCAAGCCCTATCGTTGTTTATACGGACTTGATTGGAGTTGGTCTCTTCTCTTTATTGTTCACAGTCCTATTTTCCAGGCGGTTCTTTCTTCGAGAATTTACTTCTGTCCATGTTTCACTGGGGTTATGCGTGACACCAACCGGTACACTAGGCGTATCACTTCATTTTGCCATTTGTAGATTGCACACCTGATGTTTTACTTTTTGGGGGCTTAATTGGAGATTGTCCTTGAAATTCCTCGGATTGTTTATCGGGATCAGTTTGTTCCAAGATTTTATTGGATAAATCTTCGATTTTCGTCTCCATTTCCATAGCACAAGTTTATTTAATAAGTCGTTTTCGCTATATAACTCATCCCTGGCAGACGCATCGTTCGTTAATTTAGGCGCGCAAAACGGGCACAAAAGAACACCCATTCCCAGGGTTCTCGCACCCTTCACCCGCACCAAACACGCTGGGTGATATTGCCTGGTACATTGTTTACACTTAAGTTCAGTTTTTACGTCTCTCTTACAAGAGCTACACAATTTTTTTCCGAATTTTCGGACGACAAACTTTGTTGACATTCACTTTCAGCCATATTAGATTGGCAAGGTGCCACCTTAGGCCGCGTGACTCCTGAATATAGGCAACCACTTATTTGGTATTGGTTGCCTATATTCTGGCGTTAGAAAGAATCTAATCACTGCGCATAGTTATGGTGTCACATCCGCTTGCACATTTCCGTCCCATTTGCTGAGATTTACCCTCATACCGCCGCATAAGATGTTTACTCATCAAAAACAGCTTGTATGAGAACATGCAGAAATTAAACAAATATATCAATTCCAGATAAGTTTAACAGTTAATACTTTGAGTTACGATTAGTCAGTGTTTTGACTGTTCTGAATATGGCATATCTATCAATATCATACTAACATTGA